>JAPFBL010001086.1:0-61543 GCA_026182355.1 Hermatobates lingyangjiaoensis | reverse complement strand
CTGTTTATATATTCCAGTTATAATATGTAAGATTAAAGTACTTGTTTTCAATGATACCGTACATTTAGTCAACTTAACTTAACTTTTAGTGAACATATACAAAACGTTGAAATAATGAAACCAAGTTGACAAGTTACCACTTGTTTTCAATGATACTGTACTTTTAGTAAACTTATACTAAAATTTGAAAAACTGACATCAAGTTCAGAAGTTAGTACTAGTTTTCAATCATACAGCACTTTTAGTGAGCATATACAAAACGTTGAAATATGAAACCAAGTTGACAAGTTACCACTTGTTTTCAATGATACTGTACTTTTAAGTAAACTTATACTAAAAGTTCAAAAAATGAAACCAAGGTACAAGTTAATATTTCTTTGCAATCTTACAGCACGTGTAGTCTACTTATACAAAAAGTTGAAAAAATGAAACCGAGTTTTCAAGTTCCTACTTGTTTTCAATCATAACGCACGTTTAGTCAAGTTATTCAAAAAGTCTGGAGTGGCCTACACTCTACTTTACTATAAGTAACTCAATGTCAAATTTCTTGAGTATATAAAACATAACGTATCATTTAAGCATAACATAAATATCTAAATGGGATATAATTATTAGCATTGCATTCGTGAGGTAGTACAGATAGTGATTGAAGGACATATCAATTAATAAGCTTATTTTTGTACATCACAAATAATTTATTATTTGCAAATAATTTCATTAGTATAACTACAGCAGTAATATCATTTTTGAAAAACCAATGTGAACGAACATTTCTTGAAACGAAATATTATCCTACAAGAGAACATGGCTATTGTTCAAATAGCCAGTAGATTTCTTACATCGTTTACTTAACATCCTTCTACATTGAATATTAATGTAAAATTTTCAAATTTAAAACAGTAAAATACCCTTTTTTTCTCTGAAAAACATCTTAAACAGCAAAGAAAATGTTGTTTTAAGGTGATTTGTTAATTAAAGATGTACGATAATTACAGTTATTAATCTCTAAACGAAAGATTTATATTTTGAATTATCTTTTACATTTTTGGTTTTTAACAGAATTATTATACTGGGCATTTTATGTCTTCTTAGTATTTAATAAGATCATTTTCCTTCCCCTTTGTCAAATAACATATATACGATTTTTTTTTAATGAGTGTTATCATTTACCTGCACAATATTATTCCTCTTACATCTCTTATAAGTCAATAATATATTTTCATTTTTCCATTAGAAACATCAATTTTATCTCAGTGGATTCGCTCAAAAAATTTCTAAGTCAATGTAAACAATGTAAAAAAATACAAAAAATTCGACAAGTATAGCAGGTGATCTCTTAGTCTAGGATAAACAAAGAGTTTTTATACCGTTATTGCTCTTTTCCGTAATTGAAACTTCATGATTTTTTTTTTATGAATTGCTAATTTTTTGTTCCATTTTTAGTCAAATTTTCATAATTTTTTAACGAGCCGTTTAGCGTCAAAAAAACATTTTCTGAAAATACAAATCGTAATCTAACGCCCCTTTAGCGAATGTAATTTTAGAAAAAAATATCTCAACTCATTGTCCATATAATGTTCTATTTATAGGCATAGTTTCATTCTTGTCCGTCAAACAGTATGGTTGTATCGCTCTCACAAGGTTTGAGATTGATTTATAAGTCAAAATTTGTACATTTTATTGAAAAAAAAATATTTCCTGTTGATATAAAATTTTGAATATATTTTTCGTTTGTTCCATTTGTAACCTCAAAGATAATGTCAAAATCTCAAAACTCTAGGGTTATTAGTTTAGGAGAAATAAATGTTTTAAAAAAAACGGTTTTTGGCAAAAAAAGTGACTTTCCATCATGCATAATTCTTCCCAAACAATAGGGATCTTCGTCTAAATGGGGCCCATTTTTGTGTAAAATATCAACTTGATCCATCAAAGATTCTGGACCGTAGCGTGGTAACAAGCAATGCTAACACACGCACCCACCCACCCACCCACACACACAGACATCATCGTAAAAACTTCATAAAACGACTTCTGGGACCTCAAAACATGTAATTCCGTCAAAATCTCGAGATCGTATTTTTTCACGATCACTATACTTTACTTATAGTAAAGTAAAAATTGATAACAAGAAACCATGTTGACAAGTTAGTACTTGTTTCCAATTATAACGCACTTTTAGTCAACTTATACAAATAGCTGAAAAAATGAAACCAAGATGACAAGATACTACCTGTTTTCAATTATACTGCTGTTTTAGTCAAAATAATAAAAAATTAAAAAAATGGAACCACGTTACAAGTTAATATTTGTTTTCAATCTTACAGAACTTTTAGTTAACTTATACAATAAGTTGAAAAAATGAAACCCAGTTGACAAGTTACTACTTGTTTTCTATCTTACTGCACTTTTAGTCAACTTATACAAAATGTTGAAAAAATGAAACCCAGTTGACAAGTTACTACTTTGTTTTCTATCTTACTGCACTTTTAGTCAACGTGTGCAAAAAGTTCAAAAAATGAAACCAGGTTGACAAGTTACTACTTGTCAAGTAACCCAACTGTTGTTGGGTTTTTGACTCTGACGAAGACCGCTTGTTACGGTTGAAAGATCTTAGTCAATGTTTTCCCATTTTCTTATTGTGGCTTGATCATTGATTGTTATTTCACGTCTTTATGTGAAATATTTGTGTATATATATATATATATATATATATATATATATTATACCAATTAAATGAAATGATTTTACAAACTATATAAATTAATATACTATATTGACATCAATAAACATACAGAAATGAAACAGAAACTCATTACTATATTTTGATGTCCTCGTCATCAGGAAGGTAAAAACTAGTCGCTCCTCAGGCAGACAACGCCTCTTCGTTGTCATATATATATATATATATTAAGAGTTGACTGTCATCTTCTTACATATTGCTTCCTCATCTAATGAAAGTGATTTAAAGAGATTTGTTTTAATTCTTGCTTTTTTTTTGTTTTTAATGTATATACATTCTTCCTATACAAGGGAAAGAAAATGTATGTGTGAGAGAGAGAGAGAGGGTGACAGAGAGAAGGATACAAAAACAGACAGAGAGAGGAGAGAGAAAGAGGATGTGAGTGCGAGTGTAGCAATCTCTCGAGATAGTTGCTGAATCATTTGATTAGTTAGACTGGAGTCAGAGAGCTGTGGAAAAAAAAGATGAACAAGGAGATGTTCGGGCGCAAATTAATGGAAAGTGGATGGTGAAGTTTCGTGAAGGTCGGTGTTACAATCACCTGGTGATATAAGAGTTGGCGGTGGAGGGGGCTCGTGATGCAACTCTCCAGCTGGGCGCAGGTCGTTTGCTTTTGATGCTAGTCGAGTGCGCACCGTCTGCTTCACAGCGCTCTTTCGTCTTTGGCCACTTCTGTCATAGCACCAGTCAATCATACAGGTCACCAGTCAATCATATAGGTTAGTTCTTCTTCATCATCAATCATCATACCTCTGCTCAATCCACCTGTACTATTAACTTTCTTTTTATTTCTTGAATTTCAAAAGAAACAGTGTTTAAAAAAAAATTACGAACAAATATATTTATAAATTGCAAAAACAATAATATCAGTTTAATTTTAAAATTGCAATACCATGTATGAAAAAATATGGCTTACAATTCTATTAATACAACCAAATAACAATAACAATATTCTCGACAACTCAGTATTTAGTTAAAGAGAAGGCGTAATTTATAGTTACTTCTAATACCAAATTTAAATAACACGAACTAGATAAATATCAAATGTAATTTTCGTGTCAAATTTACATAATGACTATTATGTAGTCATATATAAAGATATATTATATATTTCATTATAATGAAAAATTATTAATCAACAATAACTCTTGATATAAAATATTAATTAAACAATCACAATAAACAAATATATATTAGATACAATAGTCTAAGGCCTTTAGTTACAACATCATCAGAGAGCTAAATGGACTAAACAAAATATATAATAACAAGTTAACCTGGTTGATTGAAGTCTTCACTTCAATTTTCAATATTTCGACCGTTGGTCAGAAGAATTGAGTGACCGTCAATTCACGTCTGGAGAAGAAGTGAATGACGGAGGGATGACAGTCATATATATATATATATATATATATATATATTTATATATATAATTAAATGGAAACGGTCCAACGGACTTTTAAATAAAAACCAATTAAAAAAGATAGCACACAGATAGTCACAGGAATAACTCATTTCTTTATTTCCACCATCATCGTCATCAGGAGGCGAAGGTGGAAATATAGAAGTGAGTTATTCCTGTGACTATCTGTGTTCTATCTTTTTTAATTGGTTCATATATATATATATATATTATTAGAATAAGCAGCGCTTCTGCATTGACCAGTTTCTTGTTGACACTCTCTAGTTTTCGTATCACTTTGCGGTGAGACTCTGGTAGCTTCCAAAGAAGGTTAGCAAAAGACATTAACACACACAATAAACTTTAGGTCAAACACGAAACCACTTGAATAAACCACTTTCTTTAAAATGCCGTTTTAATCATGAAAATAACAAACTAAATAAACAGTTTTAACCTTCTTTGGAAGCTACCAGAGTCTCACCGCAAAGTGATACGAAAACTAGAGAGTGTCAACAAGAAACTGGTCAATGAAGAAGATGCTGCTTATTTTAATAACATATGCTTAAGGGAAGACCTGCTGCCATTGTACACAAATATATATATATACAGTGTCAAGTGTTCATTCACAAATGTTGTTGAAATCCACAAACTATTTTTCTTTGTAAAAGAATTTGTAATGTAATACTTAGTTTTTCTGTTTCAAGATGTATACTTCTGCCTATGAAAAATGTTTTAAATGAAAACCGAAACGTTGGCAATGAGAGTTTAATTTGAACCTGAAGAAGTGACCGAGTCCCCGATAAACTCTAGTTTTGTATATATAATGCATATTATTATATTATCATGTAATAATATAATCAATTAAATGATAACAATTAATTTGATTTTGAAGGTTGAAAGATGTTAATTAAAAGCCATATTATCTTGTGGTTTTTTTTTTCATCATTCTATGGATAATAAGAAATTGAATGCTTGTGTTTTTTTTTTAAGTGCGCTAGTTAAACTCTTTAGGTTAATAAAGTAATTTATTTTGATAAAAATTTTATTCAGTAATTCATCTTCTAATGGGTCTTTAAAACTTTATTATGCAAAGGGGTTGACTTGTACTAAATACTTGTGACCTACACAAAGATAGATAGAAATCGTAGACAAGAAAGCACTAAAAGTTACAAACAAAACCCATTTCGATGCTTCTATATCCGTCTTCAACAAGAGAACAAATTGTTTTGATTAAATATAATCTATTCACTTAATAAATATCTTTGAATATATTAAACAATACTTTATTCATTTTATAAATTTTTGTTTTCTTGTAATTTACGATGGCAAGATGTCCTCATAAACATAAACTTTCTTCGATACTCTATTGATTTTTTTTATTTTATTTTAACAAAAGCTTTTTAGCTGTTAATCTTTAATAATGATTTCACTTTGGTGAAACATGATAATTTTCTTTAAAAGTACACAAAAAAATAAGAAATAAAACTCTTAATATGAGGAGGCATATTTGAAATATAATTTCGAAGATTTAATTTAAATTATATTTTTTTCAAAATATATGATATTTGGAGATATCAAAATGGTTATCTTTTTTTTTATTTTAATACGTATTTTAAAATAAATTGTATTCAAACAATTTCTTAATTTAGATCAGTGGTTCTCAAACTGGGGTCCACGGTCCCCTAGGGGACCGCGAAGGGGTTGAAGGGGGACCGCGAAGAGTCCATTCAGTACTTGAAATTGTCGACTAGCCCATTTGGGATTGTTACAGTCATAATGACATCGTTGTTGTCGGGAAAGGATATCAAAGCGATGCATCTCAAATTACACCTTTTTCCGTTTGAAGTTTCTGGATAGGGAGGGAGAGTCAAAGAAGTGTTTTGTTTTGTGTGACTCATGTCAACAAGCTTACGCGATTATACTCGAGTTGTCTTGATTGGAGGTGAGGTGAATTGCGTGATTATATGTGAATTGTTTTCCGTGAATTGTCAATTAGTGATTTTTGGATCCAAATGGTACAGTCCTATCCTGAAGTTGCAAAGCTGGCTCTAAAGGTGCTGATTCCATTCACAACCACCTATGAATGGTGAGACAGCATTTTCTGCATTACTTGCCATCAAAACAAAATCCCGAAACAGGTTAGAAGCCACAAATGATATGAGAGTTGCACTTGCCAAAACTAAGCCAAATATAGAAGAACTGGTTGAGGCAAAGCAAATGCAAAACATTGAATGAAGTTTTAATATACGAGTATTTCAATGTTGCTATTTTCTGATTGAATAATTGATTACATAAGATTTTTTTTTGTTTCAATAGAAATCGGTTGCAATTTTTTGAAAAAATATTTTTGTGTTTGAATAAGCGTTTGTTTCCCCAAAATGTTTCGTTCCAGTAACCTATATGTTAACTGGTTTTTAGAAAGGGTCCGTGAGCCATCTAAAATATCATAAAGAGACCGCCATGCAAAAAATCTCAAAATAGTTTGAGAACCACTGATTTAGATAGATATGTCAAATAACTTCCTTAAATTAGACTGGAGACTACTTACGCAATGGAAACACGATGTGCGGTTTCAACACTACTTTCATTCCACTTCTAATCTCTAACCACTTCTGCCTCTACTTCCATATACTCTCTATTAAAAAAAGGTTAAAGATCTCTGAAATAAATAACAAAAAGCGTTACACAGGAATTACTAAATTTAAAGATTTGGTAATTTTATATGTTATATATCACTGAAATACGCCAAAATAATCTAAAGAGGAATTATTAACATAATAGGTACTTGGAAAATAATCCAAGATAATTTTGATTCTTTTATCGAAATTCCATGCCGTGGTTAGTCGTCAGGAAATATTTTTGAAGACTTTTACAGAAAGAGCTTTGTTTGTTTTTCCGTCGTATATTATTTCATCTTTGTAGTTTCACAAAGTTTTTAACTAAGAAAATGAAATTTATATTATTTAAACGAACAACAATGTTAACTGGACAAAACCTTCGACTTAGACTCTTCGACAGTCTAGTCGACTAGTATATTCGTTAAAACAACGGATATACCTCAGAGCTCAGAGATTCAAAAAGTGGGTTCCGCGGAAACCAGGGGTTCCTTAACGGGTTGTCTGGGGGTTCCGCGAAAAATATTTAAAGAAACAAGTGTTTCTAAATTTTTTTTCTTTAGTGTGTATGGATTTATTGTGTGTTTCTTGTGAATCATGAAACCGAATAATATTTATACACATAAGTAGAAGTAGTCAAAATTTTATAGTTTTTCTAAATAGTCAGTTTTTCGAACAATTTGATTCCCGAATTTCCTGCTATTGCAAAAGTAGCACTTCACACATTGCTGCCATTTCCCACTACCTACTTATGTGAAACTGGATTTTCCCTTTAAACTGCCATAATAATAATATAATAATAATAATAATAGTCTACTGCAGTAGACTTAATGCTGGGGCAACCTTAAGAATCAAACTCTCAACTATAAAGCCAAAAATGATTACAAAACAAACTCTGTGTTAAAATTGCTAGTAATTCTGTTTTATTTGTTATGCACTTGTGGAAAATATGAAAAATTAAAACCTTTTAGTTTTGAATTTTTTATTCGAAAAATACCAATTGCAGTAATATTACTTTTATAATTGTTTTTAAACATACATACTATATAAAAAGGCATATGAAAATATTTATATTATGATTGTATAAAATTATCAGAATCTAGAGGTTCCCGGGAAAGTTTCTGGAACCAAAAAGGGTTCCGCGACGAAAAAAAGTTTGAAAAAACTCTGCTCTATTCCTTTTATAAAGCACGAAAGTACTGCTTTTGGGTCGAAATGTTGATATTGAGTGTTCAACAGAATTGCATATATTCGAATTGAAGATCAATGGCATTTATTTCGTAAATTGATCTCTATGTGTGCTTGTATTAAGTTAAAAAAGATTTCACAATAAATACGTGAAATAACAATAAATGATCATACCGCAATAACAAATGAAAAAAAAGAACTAAAGATCTTTCAACCGTAACATCGTTGACTCAGACGAAGACCACTTGTCACGGTTGAAAGATCTTAGTATTTTTTCTCATTTTTTTATTGTGGTTGAACAATTGACGTATACATATAAAACCCATAGAGATCTATCGTCACCAATTTTAAATATTTAAAATACTTTTAGCCCTAAAAAGGAACTTAGAAGCGCTTAATCACTTTCTTAAAGCGTACTTAATATGAAATTGATTTTTGCGATTTGTTAAAAATCTACACAACGATTTTAATTAAAACTGCTACAGTTTATGACTTTTTTGTTCGTTTTATTCTTTTATTTGTTTAAGTGATGATGGTAATTATTAAATTAATATAAATATGCTTGTAATATGCAAAATAAATATGATTTATAAAAATAAAGGTTAATAAAATTTAAAAAAAAAAAATTAAAAGATCCCAAATGGTTTTCGACTCTCTATAAATGGAATAAAACAAAAAACAAGAATATTAAGGAAAGTGACCTAACGACGTAAATTTCGATTTTTTTTTATTTTGGTTACTTTGGTTACAATTATTTTGTATTTAGAAATAATTATGTTTCAGGGTTTATTCTTTAACTATTTGATTTTGTATCGGATCGGGTGGACACCCATTGGTGGCACTCTGTAACTATGTTTAACCTCTATGACGACAGAAGGTCACGTGACCATTGCCGTTTTAGCCGGTTTTAGGGGTTTGTGGGGATTACTAGTAAAGATTTTGAAGTAAGTGGGTTTGAATGAGTTGAGAGTTTATTCCAGAATAGTTTGTAGCAGTTTTTTGCATTGTTGTGAACGAAGGGGGACTTTAAGATCTCGGTGAATGATTACCTTTGGAATGTGTGACCAGCCACCTAGAGGCTGACAGTTTAAGGACTACCATACGACTCTTAGGAGTTGGATCGTCCTCCTCCGAAGAAGGAAATTCCCGTTACCCCGGATCAGGGGTTGCAATGATAGTTAATTTGGCCTATCAGGGACTCATTATGGGGCGTCTTGGTCCATAGTGAGACTGAGAATTGGAGAGATTAAAATCTCTCGTTGACTAAAAGCCACCTGGTCGGTGTAACTTCCAGACAGAGTAGATCCATAGGTCTCTCTTTCGAATATATAAGGGTACGAGTTAGGTATCCATTTTTCCCCACTCTGAGTAGCCCATCAAAATCCAAACCGTCTATTAAAACAACTACCAGTATTCCAGTCCACTTAGCTGAGATCGTGGCCCGTTCCTACTGGTCAAGGTTTGGGCTCTACCCTGTCCAACTAATACGGTAGAGTACTGGAAAAAGTCAACCTCCCGGCGTTCCTGAGCTACATCTACGCCATAAATAGAGTTAAATCACCCTAGGACATTACCTATAGTTTAATGTAAAAAAAAAAGTAACACGTATAATGTATAATTAGACGTAAGATTAAGGTAAGCCTGACAACGTCTGACCTAGTTATGTTACATGGGATCTTCCTTTTGCTCCTAAATATCATTCGTACCCAGTTTAACCGTTTCGCGATGTAAATATACTGTTGCGCGAGTAATATCGAGTTGCCCGCCTCCGCGTGGTCCACCCTGGGCGTCGCCATGTGGACATGGGACGGCTAAAGGGCAAATCGTAAAAAGACAACCTGACTTGATTTAAAACGATATGGTCTGAAATATGGCTTGGTGCGTATAAAGGTCAACACAGGTCAAGGTTTGGGGCTCTAGCTCCCCGGTATGCTAAGCAGGCATCCGCACGAGAAGTTACTGCTTCTCACACAGCGACCACAAGGGTCTACCCAACCTGGGTGAGAACCAACAGCCATTACGAGTCCAACGTTGGCTAGATGTAGAGAGAACCTCTCGAATGGGCCTACGCCGCCCGTAGTACCGACTTATTTTAAGAGTTTCGGATCAAACTCTAGACCAGTGTTTCCCAAAGTGGGCGGTGCATTGATATCAGGGGGCGGTAATGCAAAAAAGAGCGGGGATTGCATTTCCATAAATTGAAAATGTTCATGCAATATAATTCCTAAATTTAAGTGTAAACACGACATGTAAACTTCTATGAAACATTTTCTCAAAATTATTTGTTTTGATAATTGATTTTTTTCTTATAAGTATCTTCTCACCTAAGTTTCTTTTATTGTGTATTAATTCTTTTGCATAAATATGCTATGAAATAATAAATCTATTGGATTCTAAATAAATATTTGATTAGTAATTATTTTAATTAACTTATTAAAATGTTACTCATTTCGTTATTTAGTCTAGGAATCTGATTATTATTCAAGGATGTTGAGTTATAGGTTTATGGACCCAAGGGGGCGGTCACTCGAAAAAGTTTGGGAAACACTGCTCTAGACCAATGGTTCTACTAAACCTGCTCAGCTGCAGGTAGGGTCAGTGATCCTTGTAGCCTCCGGTTTGAAGAACCACGTGGAACGTTAAACTAATACTACCAGTGGTATAGTTGCATAGCCCCACAAGGGGCGAATCTTTGGAACGTAAAATAGAAGATATGAAGGTGTTTAAGTATTTTTGATTGAATGGTACCGATAAGATGTATATTTGATGGTTTTGTAGGACCGCTATTCACATTATCTTGATTGATGTGCTTCATCGATCAGTTAGATAGCATGAGTAGGCATAAAAACTTCCTTGAAAAATGTTGTTTGATGAGTATATAATTAATGAGCATCATAGGATATTTACAAACAGATACGAAAGCTCCTCAAATAATTAAAAGTCTAATGAGTGGTAATTACCAATACTAGAGGGGATGCGTGTCTAACAACAACAAAACTTTTTGTTAGAAAAATAATGACCTGTAATAAATAATATTTAATGAGAATATAATATAGAAAGTAGCAAAAATAATAAAAAAAATCTTTCAGATAATTCAATGGATCAACATTGTTCATACATATAAAACAATTGCCTTGAATAGTAGTCCTGTAACCATATATATATATATATATATATATATGAAAAATTTGGGAGCAGTCCTTCATTTAAGCATATTTCATTGAACAACTGACCGTATTTCACTGATGTCATTTTCTTCACCAGTTTATCCAGGTTTCTGAATACCTTCTTCTTTCCTTCATCCAAACGTTGGAGAATTAAGTGGGAACCGACATGTTTCGTCTGGCTTCCAGTAATCTTCAGGGTAATTAAAAAAAAAAAAAAAAATATTAGAGTCTTTAAAGATGGTATTAAGACACAGTTTAAACGATTACTGTAAACTTTATAGTAAACGATTTCAGAAACCTTGAAAAACTGGTGAGGAAAATGACATCAGTGAAATACGGTCAGTTGTTCAATGAAATATATATTTATAAGTATATATATACATATGTATGTATGTATGTACATAGATAAAAATATTTCACATAAACACGTGAAACAACAATCAATTATCAAACCACAATAAGAAAATGGGAAAACAAGACTAAGATCTAAGAAACCGTAACAAGCGGTCTTCGTCAGAGTCAAAAACCCAACTGAAACACTAGATGCAGAGAACATCTGGTGAGGGGTTGAGAAGAGTGGGATGGAAGAGTGATATTTTAAAAGGTTGAAAGCGCAGGAAAGGACTAATGTCCAGAAAGGGATGTTTGGAGAAACAAAGGAGTACAGTAAGAAAGAGTAAAAAACTATCCACTAGCTGTCAACCCTCTTAGAAGAGTCTATTGCAATCGTAACAAAAGTATCAAGTTTGAAGAGACCGTTACTATTGTTTATAATATTTGATCTATTAAATTTAATTAGTGACGATTCAATAATATTTCTTAACAACATATATTTTTCATAGGTAATAAATTTAGCTCCTGTCCAATCAATATGATGATTTTCATTTTTTATATGCAAGAATAAGGCACTACTTTTTTAATGTCTACTTACGTTGTATTAGTGTTGTTTTACACGTGTCTTTAATGATTTACCAGTTTGACCAATATGTATGTATGTACATATATATGTATACTGCGATACATATCGCAGTAGGTTAGTTCCGATCGAAGATGGATAACATCCAAAAGCGCTCCAACAACTCCAGGATTATCTTACGAGGTACGACGGTTTCTCATTCTAATAATGTAAATATATACATACATTAATGTTGAGTCTAACCGGAATAATCCGTTACCAATGTTTATAATACTTGATCTATTAAATTTAACCCTTCTAAGAGGGTTGACAGTTAGCGGATAGTTTTTTTTACTCTTTCTTACTGTACTCTTTTGTTTCCCCAAACATCCCTTTCTGGACCTTTGTCCTTTCCTGCACTTTCATCCTTTTAAAATACCACTCTTTCCTCCCACTCTTCTTAATTTCTCACCAAATGTTTCTGCATCTAGTATTTCAATTGGGTTTTTGACTCTGACGAAGATGGCTTGTTACGGTTGAAAGATCTTAGTCTTGTTTTCCCATTTTCTTATTGTGGTTTGATCATTGATTATTGTTTCACGTGTTTATGTGAAATCTTTATATATATATATATATATATATATGTTGATGTGTCGGCTTTTTAATATTTTTTTCAAAAGCACGATGAATTTTAGAAATGAAAGATTATTATACATGGAACATCGATTCAAATGTTTTGAAATTCCCTGAATTTATTTTAGATATTTTTGATGTATGTATGTGTAGTGTGAGTATTTGTGTATGCTATATATATTGAAACACTTAAAATAATGATGTTCTCATGATATCGAAATATATAACTGATATCGAAATATATAAGTGGCGAATATGTTAACCACTGAGCTATCTCGTGTTTATATTGTTGAGTTGTGTTTATATCGTCAGCAACAACACTGTAATTTGTTAATATTAAACATTCTTATACATTTCATCCTCTTGTTGTATCGGAAAGAGATTAATCCTCAATACGAAATAGTTATTGTGTACAACTCTAACCAAATTGAACTTGATAACTTGTCTATGAAGGATCTAAAGCCTTATCCAAGCAATCATTCTAAAAGTTATTAATATTAAAAGATATTTTAAAACCTATCAAAAATTGCTTTTAATATAATTTTTAAAATGTGGCTTAGAAAATCTGGATCATAAATGTATAATTTCACAACAGAAAAAAACACTCGCTTTAAAAAAACTTGATACCTGATTATTTGTTTGGTATTTTCAAAAATCAATAAATATTGTTCATTCAAGTAATAAGAGCTTTTGAGAAAAATAACTTTATCATCATCATAAATAATAATTATCCTCATCGTTTTTAGTTGATTTAACTCTCTCAGAATTTTGTTTATAAATTATAATTATATTCTATATTATACATTATAATGTAATATTATAAAATTATAATATAATATATTATGAGTATAAATTTATATATTTGACCTTTGTATCTTTTAGAAAATTTAAATAACTTGATCTGTATTACAAAATATTTGTTTTTGTTTTAAAGATATATAAAAAGATTTCACATAAACACGTGAAATAACAATCAATGATCAAACCACAATATGAAATGGGAAAACAAGACTATGATCTTTCAACAGTAACAAGCGGTCTTCGACAGACAGCTAGCGGATAGTTTTTTACTCTTTCTTACTGTACTCCTTTGTTTCCCTAAACATACCTTTCTGGACATTAGTCCTTTCTTGCGCTTTCATCCTTTTAAAATACCACTCTTCCCTCCCACTCTTCTCAACCAATCACCAGATGTTTTCTGCATCTAGTGTTTCAGTTGGGTTTTTGACTCTGACGAAGACCGCTTGTTACTGTTGAAAGATCTTAGTCTTGTTTTCCCATTTCATATTGTCATTTGATCGTTAAAAATATATAAATAGAGCTCTTCGTACAATTAATTGAAACTTGGTCGGTCTTATTATGAGTAAATAGCTGAAAATATTTATAAAACTGAAGTCTAATTGAAGTAAAGATTAAAGAAAACCTTTGATTCAACTACCTGTAACTAATGACTAACCATCACATATATAGGATAAAATACTACCAAAACAGTGTAATTACTGAAAAAATGATACATAAAAACAGCAATTAGGTTTAACAAACAATTACTACAACTCCTAGACCGTGACAGAATGCTAAATAGATCAATACAACTAAGTGACTTGTATAAAACATCAAATGAAGACTGTAAACAATGTTTAACATAAAAAACAGGACTTCGTAAAACAGAGATATGAGGAATACTTTTTAGTTTATACTGAGAATAGGAAAACTATAGTTTTACAAACCACCCTCAATCATAGGGCAATAATCAAAAGGGTTAAAAACTGCCTATATAAGTACACAAGAAAAATATAGTTAGTTATGTGTATTATATACCAGGGGTTACCAACCTGTGGCTCTTTGAGGCATTATTTGTAACTCTCAATAAATGTACCCGAGTTTCCTTTTCATTTTTGTGCTATTCTGTTTTAAAAAATTATTATAATTCACTATAAATAAAGTATAGTGATAGCGAAAAAAAATGATCTCGAGATTTTGACGGAATTACATGTTTTGATGCCCCAGAAGTCGTTTTATTTTAAAAATGCCAACCTTTCTGCTATGAAATTTTAAATTATATTGAAAAGTCGGCTTTGAATTTGATTTGAGTATGCCAAACTAGCTAATTACCAATATATATATATATATTTTTTTCAATATACATCTACAGCTACCTTATAACAAAGTACAGCAGGTGGGAAAAAATATAAAATTGGAGAAAAAACAATGCAAATAATAAACAATAAATTAAAATATTAGAAACTAATGAGTTAATAACACAAAAACCTGTCGGATGTTTTAAAAGTTTAGAAAACAACAAATAGAGGTGATTCAAACGCATAATTAATATTAATAATTGAAACTAAAGCAATTAAAATATAAATAGAATGGCTGACGAAAAGTTATTAAATGACTGGAAAAGTGGTAGATGACTCGTAAAGAACAAGGCATCTACATCTCATCAATTTGGTTTTAATAATGGTGTATGCCTGAAGCCTGTCAAGGGAATAAAATCATGCAATGGATCTTGTAGTTAATTAGTCTAGTGACGTATGTAATAAACTCTGTGCATTAGTAACGCTGAATCATTAGTATCACGTAGCGCATGACTGCGCAATTATTACAATATGTTTATATATTATATTAATTTTACTTTATCATGCGTAAACACCAAAGTTCTGTGTTAAAGGGTCTTAAGATATGTTCCACTTCCCTGTATATATAATTAATTCATCAAAGTTTTCATAAATATAATTTGTGTAAAATCAAATATTTTTTTTGATCTTTTTAAGTTTTATGTTATTTTATGTTAATAAAATCAAAAGTAACTTATTTTATTCAAATTTTATGTTAAAATATTTAAAAACGGGTTATATTAGATTATATTTAGTATAATACTAAACGTGTTATATTTACTAGGTTGAATTTCATCAAACATGAAACAACGTTAAACATGCACAAATATCTTATTATCATTTCTTACAAGTGTGTATTCTTAAAATTTGTTTGATCTTAAAAGAGAAATATTTATAAATATTTTTACAACACTTAATTCTAAATGTATAATTCTTTAAATTATATTTTAAGTTCATACCATGTATTTTACTTACATAGACTACATTCCATCTTAAATTTACAAATATTATTCACTCTCGCCAATATAGATTTTTATCATAATACTCCCTCCACGATTCAGTAGTAGCATTCTGCATTGTTGATACCATTTCCTCTGAACTTCCGCATAAAAAGTAATGTTTAGAAAAAAAAAACTGAACTAATATTTTTTTTGGAATCATTTTCATGTCTTTAAGTAAGATCTAATGATTCCTCAAAGACAGTTTCCTATGTACTCAAAGCTTTGAATGGAAGCTGTGCAGTAAATGGAAAGGAGACCACAATTTATTCTTTTTTTTTATTGTTTAAACTGATCTCTCAGCGGGTGATAACGTCAGCCGTTTACCTGCTTTTTGTTTGATGGGTGATTCTACAGATTCTACACTGGGAGTTCTAAATTTTGCCTAACTCAAGTATATTTCGAGTAGGGGATCTTTAACGAGTGCCTGACATCGTAGAGGCTCGGGACCGACGGCTTAATATCCTCTCCGAGGGACTGAGAACTCAGATTTATTTATTTTCCTCTCGTGTGAATAAATCATCGGGCATGGTAGGGATCGAACCCCGGACTACCAGCCCTGAAGCGAGTACGTTAACCACTAAACTGGCCACACCATTGTATAAAATATGAATTTGTTCCATCAAAGGGTCTAGACTGCAGCGTGACCATAAACGTTTCGATTGGACTTTGGGGGCCTCAAAACATGTAAAAACATGTTAAAATCTCGAAATAAAATTTTTTCAACTTATAGTGGAGCAAAAATGAATTATAAATGAATGTAATTATCATATAGTAATAACCTCTAAAATGAATAGAAAAACTATGTGAGTTTCTATTTTTCATATTATTTAGTTATATACAATAGAATGTAATATTAAATTTGTAACGCGTATTACTTAAAAGTACTATTATTAAATCCAATTCACATTTAAACAAATGTAATTTATTTCGAGATAACTATCAAATAAATGAAATATTTTCTATTTTTATTTAATACATTCTCGAATTAATATTATTACAAAAAATCATAATGAAATTTAAATATGAAAAAAAGAAATTTCTATTTCAAATATGTTTGTTATTCTACTTAATTTTAAAACGGTTTTAATTATTCAAAACGGTTTCCTCTAATTTTAAATTAATTAAGGAAAATCTGTTATGCTAATTCAGGTCGTGAGTGGTTAGGCATGGATGCACTCACCACACACAATTGACTGCTTCATGGGCAGTCTAAACAAGTGAGTCAAAGTTAAGCACCTATAACCACCTCTAACCACCTATAACCACCTCTTAACCAATCTTAATCTACCAAAGAATATCTACAAAATGTCATTGAGTGGTCTTATTTTATATGACTCCAGTTTCTGTTGTTGCTATTCTTCACTGATCTGTTCAATAATAATACTTTTTTGTTCTGCAATTATACACCTGTGATATCATTCGACGTAGTCTGTAAACAATCCACTTTTAAAGATCTTAGGCTGTGCAAATGAAGTATAGAAGGTAAAGGAGGACATTTGGCAGCAGTCTCTAATCTGGATTTGGGTTTACAATGACATTCAAGACATATTTCTTCAACATTAATTAGTTTGTAAACATTATTAATTATTAAGTATTACAAACATTAATTAATTAGTTTGTAAACTATTTATTTAGTTAGAGGCGTTGACGTCAATCTCTGTTTTAGCCCTTGATAACATAGTTGGGTCTTGAAAATTGTTGAAGTAAAGTTCTCTGTTTAGTAAGATTATCAACTTTTCTTTGCCGCGATTCTGACATTGTCAGCAATCTATTGAGATTCAATAAACATAATTCACTAAGAATAAGTGATAAGATTTTACGGTAATCTTAAGACTGTTGTGAGATGAATTTCGCAAGTATCATAACTCGAGAGTCTAAACGAAAACCTTTGACATGGATTATATATATATATATATATATATATATATATATATAATAGTGTTAAACTGAATTGCCTTAATTAAACATACCTTTTTTTTGAGCAGTTTTTCATATTTCCTTGCTAATTTTAAATCGTCTTGATTTAGCTGGTGGATTATTTGAGCGAAACTCTGGTAAGCCATCAATATTTAATGATTAACATAACATAACATAACATGACATGTTTCGGTTGTCTCCAACCATCATCAGAAATTATTATAAAACGTTACAAAACAAAACCATTTTCATGGAACAAGTATGTAAACATAACAATAAGTTAAATAAAATTGGTCACTAAAAAATAAATATCACTAAGTCTAACACTAGGACCATTTAAGTTAGGATGGGGGGGTGGGGGGGGCGCATTCAACCTAGCAGTTTGAGCTGACGTGTGCTACCTGTCTGCTGCTGGTTTAATTTAGGCTTTTTATCCAGAATCAGAAGTGCTTCCAATAATTGCAATCTCTTTTGATCTTATTCAAGACTGAATATTTTGGTGTTATCCGTGAGCATCTTTCTAGAGAGTTGTTGTTTGTGCATTATAGTTGTGTGTTCACGTATTGCTCCAGCTCCAAGGTGCATGGTCTGCTCCCTATTTATACTAATATATATATATATATATATATATATATATGACTACCATTCTGACAGAAGATAGATTGTCAGAGACGTCAAAAGTTAGACGTATTTGATTCCGTAAGACTGGAACGTAACAGAGAACTGTAAGGCTGATGAATTTGCCAAATCTGGCAATCTTCTCTTTCGACATAAGATATCCTGTATTATCTTGGGGTTCTACATTCTGCGTGTAAGCTCCAAGTTTGTCAAAGTATTAGTGACCATATGAACCGATGAGGACATGCGTTTCATTTTTGAAGCAACTTTGGTCTTCCTGCAATTATACAAGGACTAATAAACTTCTATCTAAGAGTAGAGAAATGGTAGTCAATGTCATTGCGGCTTGTACAGGACACTGGCTAATAAAAAAAGCATGACACCAGAATGAGTTTTGGAGTCAAAGGACCTCTGCAGAGCTTGTCAAACGAAGGAAGAAGAGAGATCTATTACTCGCATTCTTTGTCAATGCCCTGGTCTGACTCAAGAAGGAAAACAATTTATGACAGTCATGACAACTTAAATTATTATTCTCTCAGGATAGTTGAAGTAGACTAGTACCACGGAGGACAGCCCTATTTTTTTCCTTCTTGGCATCACAAAGGACCAATTTATGGCCTAAGTGGGTTTTCTTGTGGGACTGCCACTACAACCAAACATAACCTAATCATACATCCATATGTAGTTATTAGCCGATCAGAAATTTTTTAACGCATAATTTCCTCATAGTAATTTTCCAATTATAATTAGTGATTGGTAGTCAGGATCCTACTATCCTTACCGTTTTAGGACTACCCCAGTGCCTATTAGGGCTCGGTCGTCCCCCTCCGAGGAGGGAAATACCCATTCCCCCGGGCCAGGGCTCATTAAGAATGAGTACCAGTATAGGAGCATTTGTCAATAAATGCTCCCACCCACAATATATAATTAGTGATTTAGTTGTGGAGGACAGCCCTATTTTTTCCTTATTGGCATCACAATGGGCCAATTTATGGCCTAAGTGGGTGATCTTGTGGGACTGCCACTACAACCAAACATAACCTAATCATACATCCATATATAGTTATTAGTCGATCAGGAATTTTTCATCGCATAAATTCCTCATGGTAGCTTTCCAGTTATAATTAGTGATTTAATACATTATCACTTGAATTACAATGATTTAAGAATAGTTTTGAATGCTTTTTAACACAATTTCTCAAAAGTTTAAATATATAACTTACATAGAACCTTTTCTGAAGTCTAATCGTATATTTCAACCAGCCAACTTAATAGTGTCTTTAGCCCTATTTAGAAGAAAATGTTATAAGAAAAAAGTATAAAACACAACTGCAGTCAACACTTTTAAAATATAAACTAAACAAATTGTTTTATTAACAAGTTTAGTAAGTTTCTCTTATAGTGTAATTAAGAAAGGTTGAAAAAGAATAAAAATAGCGTGTTTACTGAATGTTATAAAAGAGATAGTCTAATTAGAATAGAATATCTGCATAAGCTTTATTTAAGCGAGCTAGTTATTTTAAAGACTACTGCTACCTCAATCGATCGAAAAACATAGAAAACAGTTATTGCCGTCACTTATTGCCGTCTATCATAGAGTCATGATGATCTGTGTAATTATGATATGAATAAATAATGAAGCGAATATATCAAATAATTATAATAATAATAGTTATTAATAATTATAGCTATTTCAGTATAAGTACTGACTTCAACATACATTTGCCTTAATCAAAGTACTCATTCTAAATATGATTTATTTATATATTTTAATCTTTATTTAAGCGTGAATTTACTCGCAATCCTACTTTCAAACACTGTTATCATAAAATTTTCGTAGGAGGCTGATAATGATATGATAATGTCACCACAAAAATCACTTCACTCCAATCCAGAATCTATTTTTTGGCAAAGTCTTACATAAAGATAAGAAAAATCTACTAAGAATGCATAATTTATGCATTGATTTATTACTCGATTAGGTTAGGTTGCAGTGGTACTACATATAAGCCAAACATTGTCCCTTTGCAATGACATACACAATGAAGATTCTATATTAGGAGTCCTAAATTTTGCCGTAAGCAAGTGTGTATGTATGCTATGTAGGGATCTTTAACGAGTACCTGACTTTGTACAGGCTCGGAACTGACGACTGAACGTTCTCTCCAACGGAAGACGTGCTCAGATTTATTAACCTTCCACGTAAATAAATCGAGAGTAAGAGTGGTTATCGGGCCCTAGATCCACCAGTCCAGAGGCGAATACGTTGCCACTAAGCTACCATAGCCCCATATTACTCTATTACAAAAATTATATTCTGAATGCACTATTGAAACAGCAAGAAAATACTAGTTTCGTAGCAGAAACGGACTTTAGAACAGTTGATATTTCGAATAGTTCTACGTTTGCAAGACATATCTCTCTCTCTCTATCTATCTCTCCTTCTCCTTCTCCTTCTCTCTCTCTCTCTCTCTCTCTCTCTCTCCTTCTCTCTCTCTCTCTCTCTCTGTCTCTATCTATCTATCTCTCCTTCTCCTTCTCTCTCTCTCTCTCTCCTCTCCTTTTCTCTCTCTCCCCTTTCTCTATCTCCTCTTCTCTCTCTCCCTCTCCTTCTCTCTCTCTCCCTCTCTCTCTCCCTCTCCTTCTCTCTCTCTTTTACCTCTCTCTCCCTCCTTCTCTCTCTCTCTCCCTCTCCTTCTCTCTCTCACTCTCTCTCCTCTCTCTCTCTCTCTCTCTCTCTCTCTCTCTCTCTCTCTCTCTCTCTCTCTCTCTCTCTCTCTCTCTCTCTCTCTCTCTCTCTCTCTCTCTCTCTCTCTCTTCTGGTTTTATTCTGACTGCTCTTATGTTATTTACATGTACAAAACTTTTTGCTAAATGATGTAGTTATTAATAAAACAATATTATAACTGCAAGAACAGTGATGTTTTTCAATGCTATTTTTTCCAAAAGAATTTTCCACGGATGGTAATTCCCTCAAACGGTTCTAACATCACTGCTGTAGAATACACTTTACGGTGAAACCCCATTTTTAACAAATAGTAAAAGGAAAACAACAAGCCCATAATCCTTCCATTCGGTCTAATGCCCTTTTGGGTGTCATTAAATCCTGTTACGGCTTTACAAAATTCGGGCTCACGTCGTTCGCCACTATTAACTCTATAACTTCTGTTAAGATCACTTAGCGATAGCTTTTCCCCTTTCCAACATAGTGAATATTTATCCACTTCTCCATAGTTGGGGAACACTTTCGTTTTAATAAAATTTCTGAACCAAATAGTTACATTCCTGATACATGTGTGCTTATATATTTATTCATTGATAATTCCACTAATTTTAAGTCAACTCCAATACAGATATTCATGTCTTTCAGAACGTTTGCCTGGAAACTGATAAAGCTTCATCATGTTCTATTAAAACATATATATATAAATAAATAATGTTTATTTAAAATATTTCTTTATAATAGTTCTTCTATTTGTTAGTTAAAATTTTCTATTGCAAATTCCTGGATACATGGAATGTGTGTTTTCCTCGTATCTTGACATAATTTAACAAAAAAAGAAAAACAAAATCGTTAAATACCTGGTTAAAATAAGAAAAAATACTTTTTAAAATTGACATTGAGATGAGTCATTAATTTTTATATTTCCAGTTTTATAAAATATCATATTAACCATTATCATGCATCTACCTTGAAGTACAATGCAGTGACCATTAGTAATTGATTATTTCAATAAGTACTTTTATGTAAATTACACAGACCTTGACTGTATAAAAATAATCAGTCACTGTTATATGACAAGGAAATTTCCTGATAAATATATAATATATATATATATATATATATATATATATATATACAAGTTTTGTTAAAACCTATGCCTATTTCTAATTTCACTCTTTTACAGGTTAATTTTTCCATTCTTCTGAGTTCTGGCTTCCGAGAGTTCGGGACTAGATATCTAGACATCTAGTCCCGAACTCTCGGAAGCCAGAACTCAGAAGAATGGAAAAATTAACCCGTAAAAGAGTGAAATTAGAAATAGGCATAGGTTTTAACAAAACTTGTATAGATGAAGGCCTGCTCCCCAAATACACACACATATATATATATATATATATATATGACTTTCTGCGCTCCTCAGTTTGATAAAGGTTTTAAAGTCGAATTTTACCCCTTTGCATATGAAACTCACAATTTAGCAAATCAAGTTCATATTTTACAGATGAAATTCTACCGTTTTGAAATTTTTGGTAATAATATCATCTAAATATATATATATATATATACGTCTCTGAACCAGTGCGCTTGGTTTCCCTCCCTTATCTCTCCTGAAGCTGGTTCAAACCGAAAATTAGAGACTGTAAGTGTGTACTTTTGATTTCTCTATGTTTCTTTTTCTACATTGAACTGTATTTGTCCGTTTCGGATAGTATTTCCAACGTAAAAGTATATATATATAAACTAGAATTTTCAAAAGAACACAGAAAAAAAATCACTGAACTCACTACTATATTTCGATGTCCTCGTCGTCAGGAATAGATGTGAATCGCTCTAAAGGCTGATAACGACTCATGTTATATATATATATATATATATTACAAAAACTTGGAATATAAATGAATTAGTACTATTAGATCAAGTATTTTATAACAGAAGAATAAATATTACAATTTATTTTCTATTAATTAGTAATTAATTATTACTATTATTAATTATTAAATGTGAACAAAAAATACAATTATTATATAAATTAAATACACAAATTATATATATATATATATATATATATATATATATATATATATATTTATATATATATATATATATATATATATATATATATATATATATATATATATATTATTAGTAAAAGTTGGAAGCAGTCCTTCGGTGTTGGTGAACGAACACCGAAACATGTTGACAGTTAAGAGTCTTTTACTTCTTAAGAAAAAGATACAATTGAGAAATCCTATGGTGGACTCCTTTGTGAATTAAAGAACCTAGAGCTTAGCAAGTGTTTTCGAAGACTTGAGAAATTCAAGAAACAACTTATGATGAAAAATGCGGACATATCTTTCTTAAATGTATATATATATATATATATATATATATATAGGTGTGTTCTCTAATCGGGGTTCGGTCAATTTTCCAGGATAAAAAATCAAACTCTCGTTGCCAACGTTTCGGTTTTATTTAAAACCTTTTTCATAGGCCTACAAACAAAGGATAATAAGAAATCACATATCAACATCAAACATATACACAATATGAAAATGGATTGTTACAACTCATGAATATTACAAGCAGAAATATTTCAGAGATACATAAAACAATATTACTTACAGAAGTAAAAATTTTTTATTGTTTTATTTATCTCTGAAATATTTCTGCTTGTA
The DNA here is from genome assembly GCA_026182355.1 of Hermatobates lingyangjiaoensis. Lineage (NCBI taxonomy): Eukaryota > Metazoa > Arthropoda > Insecta > Hemiptera > Hermatobatidae > Hermatobates > Hermatobates lingyangjiaoensis. The sequence goes on along the minus strand of JAPFBL010001086.1, from coordinate 37,850 downwards.
ATATTCATGAGTTGTAACAATCCATTTTCATATTGTGTATATGTTTGATATTGATAGTTGATTTCTTATTATCCTTTGTTTGTAGGCCTATGAAAAAGGTTTTAAATAAAACCGAAATGTTGGCAACCAGAGTTTGATTTTTTATCCTGGAAAATTGACCGAACCCCGATTAGAGAACACAATTAGTATTATCACCTGTTATCTCACTTAATAAAAGTGCAGTAAATACCTGAAAGTATATTATACTCACTATAGTAGTTCTTTTTCTCCTTCCTCAGATACAATGATTTCACTGTTTGGAAAAAAATCCTGCTTCATGGTGAAGTGACGTCAATGTCACTCCACTAATAGAATGTAATAAGCATTATATAACTCACTGTTACCAACTCCTAATGATAATTATTTTGATAACCAGATAAAGATATCTAATATAGATCTCTAATACGTAAAAGTAATACAGCATTGTTCCATTGTATTTGAAAGGCAGTATTACTCTTTGATGGAGCTGTGAGGAAATGTTCTAATTTGTTTGATAATTATCCTGCATTTAAATGATCAGTACTCAATTTTCTATCCGTCAAAAGGTTTAATATTAATATACAAAAAAAGGAAAACTATGCTGTTTGAATTATGCCATCCTTGAAAATGATTTCTTGTTTAGTCTGTAAAAACGTCTGCATCGTTAGAATGAATTAGTTCCCCCTTACAATGCTAATGGCGCAGACATAAAACTTAAACGATTATAATCGTCCAGTATAATATATATATATATATATATATTAAAAAAAATCATATTCCAGTTTAAAGCAAAATATCAAAGGTAACGTTCTATTTCTATCTAAACTTTCTTAAAAAACAATATCTAAATTAATGTAAAAAATTAAGTTTTTATTCTTTAATTATAAGTTTATTTAGAATATAAAAAATAATATATATATATATATATATACCACAATTAAAAGAAACGGTCCAGCGGACTTTTTTAAAATAAAATAAATTCAAAACGAAGGAAACACACAGAAAGAACAGACATTACTCACATCGATATTTCGACCATCGTCGTCATCAGGAGATGCGAAGAGCGAAGAGTCCCGCAGGAAGACAGGGCGGTACTCTATAAATATATATATATATATATTTAGTTCAAAAATGAAGAAAAGCAACACCCGTTGTTTCCTGCCTTTGTGTTTCCCGCGTGTTTGGTCGCCCATTCTCTTTTCTCCTGAAGACGGATCAACCGAAAATTTGAGTTTGTAAGTGTGTCTTTTTCTCTGTGTGTTGCTTTTCTTCATTTTTGAACTGATTTGCGTCCAGTTTGGATCGTTTTTTCGAATTTTGAGTGGATATATATATATATTTATATATAAGTACACTTTTTTGATTAAAAATACCATCCGAAATGGACAATTGCAGTTCAATATACATAAAGAAACATAGAGAAATTAAAATCACACACTTATAGTCTCTAATTTTCGGTTGAACCGTCTTCAGGAGAGATAAGAGTGGGAAACCAAGCACACTGGTGCAGAGACGGTTGGAGATACCAGTGGGTCTCCAACTGTCTCTGTACCAGTGCACTTGGTTTCCAACTCTTATCTCTCTTGAAGATGGTTCAACCAAAAATTAGAGACTGTAAGTGTGTGCTTTAATTTCTCTATGTTTCTTTATGTACATTGAACTATTTACCATATATATATATATACTTTAAAAGTAATGATGATTGGAGACAGGTCAATAATGTAATGACGTGTACATTATGCTGTCTTTTTCCGAAAATAAAACATCCCCCGAAAATAAGTCCTAGCGTGATTTTCGAGACGTTTTGGACTATAAGCCTCCCCTGAAAATATGCCCTAGTTAAGATAACGTGAAAAATATAATTCGTTCAAAGATTGCTGTTGAATGTAGTAGGTATCTCTAGATGTCATAATATTTCAGAGAATTCTTTGGAAAAAAACATTCCAAGAAATTCCTTGTTTACCTCTAAAGTTCGTTTCAAGGAGGCTACTTAGACAAGAAGTATTAATTTAACCACAGCTATATAACAAGACATGAGAGATTCAGACCAATGATTCTACAGGAAATAGATTTGTTGGAAAATCAAAACGGAATTAAAAATTTTGATCATTTGTGACGTTGCTTCCAATAGATGACATGACTGGAATCGAATAAATTTAAATTTCTTTTTAAAAATAAATATTAAACAAAATTATGTAAATCTACTTAATGTACTTGAAGCCCTCCCCCCCTAGGATAAGCCCTAGTACGGATTTTGACGTAAAAATAAAGTAAGATGGTGTCTTATAAAAAAGACGGTATGTGTTTGCTTAATTGATTGACTGGATAATCCGAGTTGTTTGTTTACTGTAGGGAAAGGCCTATGAACTTAATAATAGACTGGCCTTCTTTGCTTTGCTGTTCAGTAAACCGAATCGAGACCTGATTAAAGAATTTCCCACGAACAATATTATAGTCAAAAATACTATCATGTTCTTTGAATATTTTAATAATAAAATATATTTATACTTTAATAAGCGTAATAAATAAAAATATTGATGTATTCATTTATTTTGTACATGAAAATTGAGATACTTTGCTATATTAGCTTTTAGTGCTAACACTCACCTAAAGTTGGAATAAGATAAACAATTATATCGAAATATAATTTATTTATGTTAAAAAGATTTTATATAAACACGTGAAATAACAATGAATGATGAAACCATAATATGAAATGGGAAAACAAGATTAAGATCTTTCAACTGTAACAAGCGGTCTTCGTCAGAGTCAAAAACCCTTCGTCAGTTAGTACTTTCGTCAGTTGGGTATTTGACTCTGACGAAGACCGCTTGTTACCGTTGAAAGATCTCAAGTCTTGTTTTCCTTTTCATATTGTAGTTTGCTCATTTATTTATGTTAATTTAAATTAATTTTTTTTCAAACATAATAAAAGCGATAAAGAAAAATTGAAAAAAGTATAGTGAATCGATTAGTATCATTAGACTTACGTTTAAGAATACTTATGCTTGTATGCTTAGCAGTTAATTTTTAAGTGAAAGAATTTAAATTGACCCTAAAGTTACCTGCCTCTTTTCATTATTGCTTTACAGTCACTTTAAAACAAATACTTAGTATGCAATTTTTAATTGTATAAACAATAAGCTCATTCCAATTTTAACATAACCTTTTTAGTGTAATCAGTTATTACGTGGTATTTACTCATTGTAGGGTAAAAAGCTAATGAAATAGTCTTCGCATATAAAAATGTAATCGAATAAACAACGCGTTTCGAACACGTAGTGTTCTTCTTCGGGCATTAACTAAAAAATACAATTGTATCAGAGAGTTATCTACTGTACAAAGTAGATATAGTACAAAATAAAAATAAAATAAGGAACAGAGTACGAACCTAAGGGTGAGTGTCGGTGGTACAACTGACTGGGAATAGGATGGAAGTGGGTGAGGGTATGGAGTGTACATCTGTTTCATATTGGAACATATGGAAATATTTCTTATTTTATTTTGTACTATATTTACTTTGTACTATAGATAACTCTCTGATGACATTGTATTTTTTAGTTAATGCCTCAAGAAGAGCACTATGTTCGAAACGCGTTGTTTATAGAACTAAATTTTTAAATCATTAGTTGTGCAATCCGTAATAGTGTGGTATTTACTCATTCTGAGGTAAAATGGATAAACAAACAAAAGTCTTCACACAAATGTATTTTTATTCAACAACAACAACCATAATGCGTTTCGAACACTTTGTGTTCATCATCAGGAAGACACCAAGGATGTGGTGCTGAAGGGTTGGTCCAGTGAAAACAACCTTAATTGGTTGGTTGTGTTCAATGGACAAACCCTTCAGTACCACATCCTTGGTGTCTTCCTGATGATGAACACAAAGTGTTCGAAACGCGTTGTTGTTGTTGAATAAACTTCATTTTTGTGGAGACTTTTGTTTGTTTATCCATTTTACCTCAAATTAAATTTTTATATGTGGAGACCATTTCATTAGCTTTTTACCCTACAATAACCTTTTATTATTAGTAAAAAAAGTAAGATAAATCTATTAATTAAATAAATCATTCTTGATGATTGGTTCACATATAGTAAAGTTGAGTGTATACCACTCCAAAGAAAAAAAAAATTATTATTTAAAGTTTAATGTCAGTATGAGTCACAGCGTAGTCAAAGCAGCAGCCATTGTCGTGAGTTATAACTCATTCTTTATACTACTGTCTTAATAATGCCAACATCTCAGTAGTATTAAGTTTAATAGGATGGTTCACATCACAAGGTAGTTAGCTTTAAATCTTCAATACGGTGATAAACAATCCTTATCATTTTTGGAAAATTAACTCGACTTTGGTTAAAAAAACGTAAAACAACAGCACCTTAGTGTAAATAAAATCTTAAAAGAACAGGGTCAATGAAAAACTAAAAAAAAAAGTGGCTTTCCCGTCATGCATAATTCATCCCAACACTATAGGAATCATCTAAACTATGTGTAGACCACATTTTTGTGTAAAATATCAAGTTGATCCATCAAAGATTCTGGACCTAGCGTGGTAACAAACAATGCTAACACACTCACCCACCCACAGATACACAGACATCATCGAAAAAACTTCATAATTTACTGTAATTTACTTACAGTAAAGTAATTCATAAAACGACTTTTGGGACCTCCAAACATATAATTCAAAATCTCGAGATCGAATTTTTTCACGATCACTATACTTTACTTATAGTAAAGTAATTCATAATTCCGTCAAAATCTCGAGATCGAATTTTTTCACGATCACTATACTTTACTTATAGTAAAGTAATTCATAAAACGACTTTTGGGCCTCAAAACATATAATTCCGTCAAAATCTCGAAATCAATTTTTTTTACGATCACTATACTTTACTTATAGTAAAGTAATTCATAATTCCGTCAAAATCTCGAGATCGAATTTTTTCACGATCACTATACTTTACTTATAGTAAAAACAGCTAACGTTTTATGCAAATAGATGCTACAAAAAAGGAGGAAGGAAAGAAATAAATATTTGTTTCTTCAGGATTGTTGGATACAAAATTATTACCCGGGGAGTAAATTCTAATGAATGTATATTTATGAGCTGTTAGTAAGGACATTTTTTTTAAGTGCTCAGTATATCCTGGTTGGATTCATATACATTTTACTAAAACTTGACAAATTGCATGTTTTTCCACTCTTCTTAGCGATACTGTATATTTCTCACTTACTTTTATCCACTCAGTTTTATCATTGTATCGAGCTATTTTTCCTCTTCTATAAAGTTTTTAAATCTAAAGTTGTTTTTTTTTTCTTTTTCAAGATAATGCAACATACACTGCTCAAGTCATTTACTTGATGACGAATAAGGTTAGGTTAAGTTGCAATGACAATCCTACAAGGGAACACACATAAGCTAAACATCGGCCCTTTGTGATACCACACAATGCACATTCTAATGCATTTCGAGTCTTAATTTTTTTGCCAAAATCAATTTTATTTAGAACAGTGAGCCTTAACGAGTACCTGATATCGTACAGGCTCGGGACCGAAGGCTTAACATAACGTCCTCTCCGATTGACGATTTGCTCAGATTTATTCACCTCCTTTGTGAATAAATTAAGTGCCAGCGTGGGTATAGAACCCTGGACTTACCAGTCCAGAGGAAATCACGTTGGTGACAAATAATTAAAAATTTCATACGCTAAATGAACTGATAACAGTATAAGTTTTATAATAATTCAAAATTTCAACAACTTTGAGTTAATTGTTTTAAAAAAAAAAAAAGTCCAGAATCACATTTTGTGAAAAAGAAAGGTGACATTTCCATGATATGTTAACCGAAAACAGTAGTGCACATTCAAACTATAGTTCATGAGACGAGTACGTTGCCACTGTACTATCCTGGCCCCTCATATAATATATATATATATATATATATATATATATATTATATATACATATGCAGATAAATCACAATAAACACGTGATGCAATCAATGAAAACAAACCACAAGGAAAAAAAAGAAAACAGATAGAAATAATGCTCTGAGGCCTTTCAATTTATGTCATCAGAGAGCAAACTCAGTTCTTACCTTGTTTGCTCTCTGATGACATAAATTGAAAGGCCTCAGAGCATTTTTTCTGTCTGTTTTCTTTTTTTTTCCTTGTGGTTTGTTTTCATATATATATATATATATATATATATATATATATAAAAGGATTTCACATAAACACGTGAAATAAAAATCAATGATCAAACCACAATATCAAATGAAAAAACAAGACTAAGATCTTTCAACCGTAACAAGTGGTCTTCGTCAGAGTTAAAAACCCAACTCAGATAATATAAGGAATAAAATTACATAAATATATGGATTACATAATATACGGAATAAAATTACATAAAAGTAGATTAAATAAATAAACTTATCTTAGCTTGTATTGCTAAGAATTTATTAACTCTGTTTCAACAGAAGTCTATTATAAATTTATTCAAATAAACCGATTATTGAATAATAATTACCTTTTCCTAATTTCAAATATTAATGCAATCGTTTCTCATATTGAACATTATTCTTAGTTTGTTTTATTATTATTACTCATAACAAAAAAAAAGGAAATTTTTTTCTCTATCATGTAAATATATCTTCGCACTTAAATGAATTTGTTTTTTTTTAATATTTTTATTATATTATTGGATATAAATTGTATTTTATTATCATTTTTATGTCAATCAAATATAATCAATCACAATATTAATTGATATACATTTATTTGTAGTAGTCAACATTTGCGCAGTTAATTTTGGAATAAACAAGTCATTTCACCCTTGAAAAATTAATAAGGAAACGAGAAATAATTTTTTTGTCTAAATGATATCTATTGTTTTAATATGATTTATATTTGTCAAAAATACTGAATAAATTAATTTTAAAGTTATTTATTCATAATTAATTATTTATATTCCAACTACTTGGAAAACTAGGAAACCAGAAATATTTTTTTTTTGCCTAAATTATATCTTTTTTTTTAATATCATTTATGTCGGTTAAAACACTGAATAAATTAATTTTAAAGTTATTCATTATTAACTATTTTATTTTTCAACACCTTGGATGTTTCCTTGAGAATAACTGACACAGTTGTTTTTTCTGAAATCTCAGCCTTCAACTTTGTTTAATTATTTATAAAAGCAATTTCCATATGAAACAGGTAATAGATATTTTGATAGAACAGTCATTAAATCTGTAAGGAAGCGCATCATTAAAAACTCACTATTTCAGAGCTAATTATGAAAGAACTGTTTTCCATAATCTGGCTATTTTTGTTGGGAAATGGTTTTGATAAAATGTTAAAATTAAGGGTATTTAGAATAGATTATAGTTTTGTAATTGTGACCTTTATTTCCTTGAAGATATGCCTTAACCAACCAACGACGAACAAAGAGTACCATTCACAACAGTGCACGTCGTAATTAGCAGTTCCGGACCAGAGGCCCACTACTGCTAAATTCTCATCCTGCTGTTTTTGTTAAAGTCAGTAATCATTGTCAATACTGGGGACGTCAGACTGTCAGTGAAAGGAGTCGTATTCGTGGTCGTATGGTCTTGCAGTTTTGCATTATCTGAGGTAATATAAAATTTACACTCTTTTTCCGAAAATAAGACACTGTCTTATTTGATTTTTAGGTCAAAACCGTGCTAGAGCTTATTCTCACGGGAGGGCTTCAACTACATTAAATAGATGTACATATTTCTCTTTAAAATTTATTTTTATACAGAAATTTAAATTTATTCGATTACAGTCATATAATCTTCTTAAATCGTCATAAATTATAAAAATTTTGAATTCTGTTCTGATTTTCATTCAAATCTATTTCCTGTAGAATCATTGGTCTGAATCTCTCATGTCTTGCAATATAGATGTGGTTAAATGAATACTTCTTGTGTTCTTTTAAATGTACTCTTGTTGTGATTGGCTTTGTTATAGTTGTATTACACAATAACAAATTGTATTAAGAGGTCAAGGTACACAATAATACAAAATAAACTATTACATTAGATGTTAAAAATGAATAATTTTAGAAAAAAACTTGAACACGACTGTCAAATAAAATACAAATGTTCTAAGATAATATTATAAAGACACATTCCTTTCATTATTATTATTTTATGTTGGGTATATAAATTAAATATTTCAATTTACAAGTTTTCTTTGTTTTAAATATATTTGATTGTATATATAACTTGAATTGATGTTTTATTTAATTATGTCATAAAATAAATGATTGGTTTTTACTTTAAAATGATTTTTATTTTGCTAAATATGCTTACTGTGTGTATATCTTGAATCATGTTAAGAATACTATATCAAAATCTTGGGCTATATACGAATCTGTTTCCGTGCCTTAATAACAAGAAACAACAATTAAAATTATCCCTGTCAATCATGTTCAGTGAATTAATTTCAATAACTATTCCTACAATTTCTGAGTGTCACGGGTAGTCTTGTACACAATATAGTTAATATAGAGAATTTTGCATAACGCTATTTGAAGCATTATCTAACGAAATTAAAATCCGTGGTTTGTTTGGTTAGAACAGTCACTGTTCAATGTTCGATTTCACGTTTAGTACTGTTGGGAAATAGTAAGTGTGTCTCAATTGAAATGTGACACTCATCCTAATTATGAGTAAGTAACATTACTGGATTCATTTTACATCACTAGAACTAATTTTCAGCTGACTCATGTTTCTTTAATTAGTGCTGGATAACATACAAATTAATAAAGTATTGTTTTCTTGACCACAACTGCTAATAAACACTTTTTCTTCTTCTTGAATTTGGTCAGGGTTAATATTTGGAATTAACTTTCTCCAAAGACGAAAAACGTAAACACGAAACGTTGGTGAAAAGGTGATTCCATATATTAACCCTGACCAAAATTCCAAGAAGAAGAAAAAATGTTTATAAAAATTAATGTTACATTATTTTGGAATGCAATATAAAGAATATTTGGAATGCAAAATTATTATTTAAATCATATAGCGCATTTTATTTTTACTATTTAACAAAATATGCTTAAGTTTAAGGAAGAAGATTTAAACATAGTTGAAGTTTAATTTAGCAAACTATGAAATTAAATTTTAACTAATAATTAAAAAAATAGAAGTAAAATAATAGTAGATTATCGTTCTAAAGTAATTAATTGTAATAATAAGGTAAAGAGAGATGCTGTTGTTATATATTTAAATTTGATAAAAAAAAAATAGTGTTTAATAGTGTTGTCGTTACTATGATTAATCTATTATTTCATCATTAGTCATTATGATAATAACCATTCAGATCTTTTATTTAGAAACACAGTTTGTGATTAAAAAAACCCCTAAGAACTTGCTAATTAAAGCAATTAAACATTTGTCTTAGGTTACGGGAAACAAAGATTATAAATTATTCATTGACCTTGTTTGTGTCAATCTGTTTATTTAATTAGTTATTTTATCTGTATTGTTTATTTGAATTTCTGATACATTAGTTTTTTATATGTTTTCTAAATAATGGGATACTTTTTTAATACTTCTTGCAATGTTCCCTCTAACTTTTCATGTATCTGCGCACACACACAAGCTCCCTGCGAAGACTAGGGACCACAGTATATATATATATATATATATATATATATATATATATATATATGATAAAAGTATCGACCGTGGAATAGAAACAAAACTAAGTTTATCGGGACTCGGTCAGTTCTTCAGGTTCAAATTAAACTTTTTTTTTTTTTTCAGTTCAGTGTCAGGTGTTCATTCAGACTACAGTAGTTGTTAAAATCCACATACTATTTTTCTTTGTAAAATAATTTGTAATGTAATACTTAGTTTTTCTGTTTCAAAATTTATACTTCTGCCTATGAAAAAGGTTTTAAATAAAGACTGAAACGTTGGGAATGAGAGTTTAATTTGAATTTGAAGAACTGACCGAGTCACGATAAACTTAAGTTTTGTATGCATATATATATATAAAACACTATTTTTCTTTTTTATGAGGTTTGGTCTAGTTTCAATAATTCAACACCTTTAAGCTGACGTTTCGTCTATCTCTGTAGACATCTAAAGGGCTATATCAATACAGAATTTTAATTACAATAACATGAAAAGTAATTATATTACAGGATATAATTAATATACATAATTACCTTGGTATTTTTGTATTGTGAGGAAGCAACTGCATAATGGGTTTTTTTGTTCAAATCAGCTAGTGTGATGCCCTAGTGACAGTTTTTCAAACCTGAAGATGTCTACAAAGATAGACGAAACGTCGGCTTAAAGGTGTTGTATTATTGAAGCTATAGGAAACCTCGATAAAAAAGAAAAATAGTAGTAATATGTGGTCGATATAAGAGAAACATTCATATATATATATGATCTCCAAAAATTGTTATTGACCTTTTCTATTGAAGATGATGTACAAATACATCGAAACGTTGGCCTAGGAAGGAGTTTATTTTCTTTTATTTGACCTAGCTCTCAATAACAAAACATAGAATATATATATATATATATATATATATATATATATATATGTATTATTCACAGAAAAATTGTAATTTCTATGATCTTGAAATACGATCAATGAAAAAACAAAAGTGACTATAGGCAGTTTTTAAAAATAGTTTATTTGCAATTTTTGTGTTCTTGATTTTATTTTGAATTTAAAAAATCATAAACTAGAAAAAAAAGCGCATTTCAAGATTGCACTATGTTGATAACATAAGAAAAATGGTGTATTTTACTTTTCAAAATGCTACTTCATTTTTGTCAAATGTTAGACATTTTTTTTTGCGACTATATGTTGACTTTTTTTGTTTCCTGGATTAGTTTTGTTGTGCGCAGAGCATGTGCGAGCAGTGCTCTATTGCGCATGCGCGCAGCTTACAAGGAACGTTGCTTCCGGTCATTATCGTTTTACTGAAAGGTCTTCATCACAAACAAACTTTAAAAAGAAAAAAAAAGACTGAAGTCAATTACATAGTTTAAAATATTTTAATTCAAAAATGGAATAAGATTCTATACAAAAGATGCAATAATCAAGAATTCAATGAATCCAAAGATCGTTATATTCATTTATGATTTAAATCATAAATGAATCATAATCATGATTCATATTCATTACATAAGAGCCTTCGGACTAAGCTGTACGAGTATAATCCGAGTAGAGATCAGAAAAGCGTGAGCGAGAAAACTAATAATTCTGATGTCTTCCACATTTTTTTACTATAAATGATTTATAGTCGTCATAGAACAAATCTATTTTTAAGTATTTATTTATTAAATGGATTACTGCTTTAGTTGTTTTGAAATCTTCCGAATCATATTTACGGTGTCAAAATGGTTAGGACATTGTATTGTTCCATTTCTGAATTTCTTACTATGATATCTAGATGTTCATTGATATTTTACTTGTTTATTGTGAAATCTTCTTCTGAATATATATATATATATATATATATATATATATATATATATTTGGTATAAATAGACAGCAGATCCTCTTTTAAACAGGTATCATTAAAATTAACCGCACTCTCGGTATTCACGATCTTAAGACTGAGAGATTCAATCCTACGAACTAACCTCCTGCTAACAGGGTTCAACTGGAAAAGGAGTTGACCAAGTGGCATGTTAAATTAAAATCGATGACTCATGCTTAGTCATTGCTATTAATAGATTAAAATGATTAGTACAGGCTAATATAAAGAGAAGGTTAAAGGTCAATAAAGAACAAGAAACAAGCGGTTAGAATAAAAGAGTTGAAAACTAATAAACTAAACTAATATATATATATATATATATCTGTCCTGTTGGACCGTTTTTCGTTATCATAGTATATATATATATACCATGATAAACGAAAAACGGTCCAGCAGGACAGATAACACTTAAAATAAACTGTGACACATAGACAGAAACATAACAAAAACTCTTTTTGCAATATTTCGACCGTAATGGCGGTCGTCCTCAGTAGAAGAAGTGAATTGACGGAGGGACGGCAGTCAACTCAACTCAACAGTCAATTCCCTAGGTTAATTCACTTCATCTCCTGAGGACGACTGCCATTTCGGTCAAAATATTAAAAAGTGAGTCTTTGTTTATTTATTACGCTAAAAAACATCATTTAAATGATTGAATTAAACAATTAATTAAGTAAACACTGGAACAATGGAATATGATTAATATTCAAATTAAAATTCAATTGAATGAATATGAATATTCGAGTTAATTAAATAAATAATCGCCATTTAATCCGTTCCAAGCCATTATTTAAATAATATATGTATTTTAATATATTAAATATTAAAATTAATTATTATATTAAATATAATAAATAATAATATATTGCTTCAGTATTTTATATTTTCAGAAGTATTCGTAACAAAATTATATTACGCGAATAAATAAGTATAATATATAACCATTTACCGTATTTTCCGTACTATAAGGCGCACCTAAAAGCCTTCAATTTTTTCAAAAGCTGACCATGCGCCTTATAATCCGGTGCGCCTTATATATGGATCAATATTGAGCCGCAACAGTCTCGCAACTACGGTAAGCAGCCGCCGACTCCATTTTCCCCCGTAGAAGAAGTAGTGCGCGGTGCATGCTGGGATATATAAGTCACGTGGTTCCAAGGAATGAAAGGGGTTTTAAAGAAAAGGAATATTACAAGTCTTGTTCGCACGGCGGTCAAACAAGAAGTGGTGTTTATTCACTATTCACAGGCTCTCGTATTACTTGGGGAGGCAATGTTGATAAGGACTTCTCCGTAATCTGAGCCCAGAGTGTCTCTCGGCTGGACATTACTTATATTACGGCGCTTCATTTCCATTTGTGTATTTCAGTAAAGACCCTGAAATGGCTCCTATTAAGAGACACGCTTACAACGCAGAGTTTAAACTCAAGGTGATCAGTCATGCAGTAGAACACGGGAATAGAGCAGCAGCGAGAGAGTTTAACATTAACGAATCAATGGTGCGGAAGTGGAGGAAGCAAGAGGATGAGCTGCGCCAAGTAAAGAAGACTAAACAGAGTTTCCGCGGGAACAAAGCGAGATGGCCACAGTTAGAGGACAAACTTGAACAGTGGGTTGTTGAACAGAGAGCTGCAAGTAGAAGTGTCAGTACAATCACTATTCGAATGAAGGCAACGGCGCTAGCACGCGAACTTAACATCAATGAATTTAGAGGCTGTCCTTCTTGGTGCTTTCGGTTTATGAAAAGACGTAATCTCTCCATCTGTAACTGTAGCGCCTTATAATGCGGTGCGCCTTGTATATGGAAAAAGTTTTAAAATACGTCATTCATTGAAGGTGCGCCTTATAATGCGGTGCGCCTTATAGTGCGGAAAATACGGTACAATAAAAAGATTTCACATAAACACGTGAAATAATAATCAATGATGAATCCACAATATGAAATGGGAAAACAAGATTAAGATCTATTAACCGTAACAGGCGGTCTTCGTCAGAGTCAAAAACCCAACTTGTTACGGTTGAAAGATCTTAGACTTGTTTTCCCATTTCATTTGCAGTTTGATCATTACCATTTACAAATGGACATCTTGTTAATAAAACTTATTACTGTTTATAAATTCTCATTTGTAAGGATATTAGTTTTATTTGTTTGCTAAGATCTAACGATAGACTGAACGTGTTTGTTTAAAAAATAATTATTACTTCTGTGAGCGTATAATTGTATGTGAATAACTTATTACTTATGTATATATTAATTAATTCATTGATACATGCTTTTAATAATATGTTAGCATGTGATTATATCTTTGACAGCACCTTGATAAAGTGTGAGAGAAGCACACAAAAAAGTGCTAATTGAAACATATATTATTAAACAAGTGAGAAAGACTAATATCTAAACAATTAACAGCTGATAAAAGCATGGAGATAAGAGAAGAAAGGTTTTGCAGATTTCCTACCATCTTTTTCCGAAAATAAGACAACCCTCCAAAAATAAGTCCTAGCGTGATTTTCGAACCGTTTTTGACTATAAGCCAGTATACTTATACAGTATAAGTAATATTACAGTATAAGCCAGTGTTACTTAAACTTTTTTAGTTCAGGGCGCACCTATGAAACGAAACCAAAACTTTGGGGCGCACCTATGAAACCAAACCAAAACTTTGGGGCGCATCACTGATTTTAATATAGAAAATTTAGTCCTGAGATTTGATAACAGAAAAATGATTGGAAATTAAAACGTATAGTTTTTTTTTAAGAAAAAGAAAGAAAGAGGGAGAGAGACAGAGAGAATGAGAGGGAGGGAGGGAGGGCTAGTAAAAATGATTTAAATCTCTGAGTAAAGGCAAAGAGGAAGTATTATCCATTGATGCTTAAAGATTAAAGAAATTTACCTTCCAGTTCAAAATATGAAGTGGCCGAGACTTGACTCAGACTTGAAAACCACATACTTGGTGTTTTACAAATAAATTAAAATGATGCAAAAACTAAAATATAAATGTGTTATATAAACTTAATCTTCCGTTATCTTGGGGCGCACCTGGCTACCTTCCAGGGCGCACCAGTACGCCTGGGCGCACCGTTTAAGAAGCACTGCTGTAAGCCCTCCCATGAAAATAGGCCATAGTTAAGATAATGTAAAAAAATATAATTCGTTAAAAAATTCCTGTTGAATGTAGTAGGTATTTCTAGATGTCGTAATATTTAAGAGAATTCTTTGGAAAAAAAATATTCGAAGAAATTCCTTGTTTACCTCTAAAGTTCGTTTCAAGGAGGCTACTTAGACAAGAAGCATTCATTTAACCTCAGCTATACTGCAAGACATGAGAGATTCAGACCAATGATTCTACAGGAAATAGATTTGGAGGAAGATCAGAATGGAATTCAAAATTTTGATAATTTGTGACGATTTTTCAGAGGATGACATGATTGTAATCGAATAAATTTAAATTTCTCTATAAATATAAATATTAAACAAAAATATGTAAATATACTTAATGTATTTGAAGCCCTCCCCCGATAATAAGCCCTAACACGGATTTTTACTTAAAAATAAAGTAAGACAGTGTCTTATTTTCGGAAAAAGACGGTATGTCTAGAGTGCAGAGTTGTAGGATATTTATCATCATTTATAGTCATATTCATAGTTTACATTAACAATAGATTTAGGTATTGTAACTTTCCTTACAGTAATTAGTTTGAGAATAACTGTTCATGATTTTCCGTAATTTTCACTTCACCCATTTTTCGTTACCTTTAACAACAATCTGATATGTTATGTTTGGAATGTACTTTGTATAACAACTCAAAAACAAAAACATTACTGATTTAAAAGGATTCAATTTGTAACGTAGAGCAATCAGTTATTATGTGGTATTTACTCATTATAGGGTAAAAAAGTTAATGAAATGATCTCCACATATAAAAATTTAATCGTGTAAACAACGCGCTTCGAACACTTAGTGTTCTTCTTCAGGCATTAAGTAAAAAAAAAGATTCAATTAACTTAGAAAGATTCAACAAGCAGTAATATATAATAACCTGAACTTCTTCCCCCACCACGGTGGCTTAGTCCCAGAGAATAGTAATAATAATAATATATAAATTAAAAGTTGTCTATTTAAAATACTGATACTAGTGGTTAGCTGTTTCTACACTATAGAACAGTGCTCCGCAACCGGTGTGCTGCGGCACACTGGTGTGCCATGAGCTAAATACAGGTGTGCCATGAGCCAGATAAGGTGTGCCGCGGCACACTGGTGTGCCATAAGCCAGATACAGATATGCCATGAGCCAGATACAGGTGTGCCGCGGCACACTGGTGTGCCATGAGCAAGATACAGATGTGCCATGAACCAGATACAGGTGTGCCGCGGCACACTGGTGTGCCATGAGCAAGATACAGATGTGCCATGAACCAGATACAGGTGTGCCGCGGCCGCGGTCAAATACATTGCATTTGACATTTTACAATTTTTCATCATGTATTTATATACACAATGGCAATTTTTCATCGAAGTTCCATTAGATGGTTTCTGTATTTACGTTAAAAAAGAATATCCTCACATTTCATACAAAGCAATCTTAACATTATTTCCATTTTCGACGACGTTTTTATGTGAGCAAAGTTTTTCAACTCTTGTATTTATTAAAAATGATACGCGGTCATGCTTAAAAGATCTTGACCAAGAACTTCGGGTTGCGTTCTCAAATATTGAGTCGAATATAAAACTTTTGTGTTCATTGAAACAAGCGCAGGTATCACATTAATAATTATTATGATTGCGTAGAAATAAATATTTTATAGTTTTATGTATCTATACGTTTCAAATAAAAAACAAACATATTGTAATTTTTTTTTATCAATTAACACCTACGTACTATAGCTTTGGTGTGCCGCGGAATTCTAGAAAGAATTTTGGCGCGTCGTAGGTTAGAAAAGGTTGCGGAGCACTGCTATAGAGTATCTAAGCAAGGATAATTTTTGTGTTGTTCAAAATATGGTCTATATAAATCAAAGAACGGTTTTGTCTGTACATTGCTTAGAACTGACTCATTTGAAGTTATCTTTACGTTTTATACATTAGAGAAACCGAATCCATATTTGGAAAAACTTCTGTTTGTTTGTCCGCAAAATTATTTCACAAGTAACTTAACCACTATAATGCACAGCGGGCTGATTGACAGTAGATTTGTGTGTCTGACTTAAAATCTAAGATCTGAATGGATTGGAAATTCAACTAGGAACGAAGATATATACTTTAAAACTGTGTTTGGATAGCTACGCAGACATTTTTGTTTTGATAATATAGAGATGTAGCATGAAAGTATTGTCAGTTGATTTTAATTTCGTTTGCGTTTAAGATCTCAGCTTATTGACAAGGTGTCTCCCGGAGTTCTATTCCATATGTACTATCTATTCAGAATAACTGGCTTTGTGAAAGGGTAATTCACGCACCTACTAATAAAAAGGCAGGAAAAATCAACAAACAAGTTCTTACACTGTATCAAGCCGATGAAAGAACTTACAAGCCAGTAAACAGAGTGATTAGTGATGAGAAAGCAGTTTATTATCCAATTGATTTTCTTGATTCCATAACTTCTCCTGGACTGCCTGATCATCAGTTAAAACTTAAAGTAGGGTGCACCAATTATGCTGTTACAACACTTGATTGTCCAAAAAATAAGAAACGGGACACGACTCCGAATTCATGTTCTCCACAGATAACGTCATACAGGCGGACTTCATGACTAGGTGTGGTACTGGGGAGTCTGTATGTATACCAAACATACCATTGATTCTGAGCAACTTCCCGTCAGCGTCTGTTTCGCAATTACGGTAAGTAAGTGGCAAGGTTAAACTCTGTCTACGGTGAGAATTGAAGTGAGTGAGACCAAGGGTTTCTCACATGATCAACTGTTTGTCGCTTGTTCAAGAGGCACAGAAAAACCCAAAGTTGATGTAATAAACAAAATGATTATTAGAAAACCATGGTATAATAAATTTACAAGTAATATTTTAATCAGATGGTTACAGTGATTCTGTGATTGATTGACTTCTCATTCAACTGACTTCTTAATGCTGAATTAGTCTGAGCTCTATAAATTTATTTTTAAAATGAAAAGGAACTTTTTTAACAGAAAAAGATTTAAGATATTATTAACCGTCATTCCTTGTCTATAGCTTAACAAGTTTTCTTAGTTTTGTTAAACTCTTTACAAACTATTCCTTAAAACCCAAGATTCTCTTCTATTCTAAACTCATTATTAGATTATTTTTATATTTAGAATTACTTTTTTGTTATTTTTAGTAAGAATATCAAACAATAGAGCCAAAAGTTGAAATTTACAAAATAAAGTTGAAACATAAATGTTGATTTCCTTCCAGATATTGGTGATATTCCTCCGGTACTCATTAATATCTATAGGCGTTTCTCATTCCATGGGTTTACGTAGAATTGCCATTTCGTAGATTGTAATCAATAGTGTATTTTGTTTCAACCTGTAGATTGTAAAAAAAATGTGTAGACTTTTTCCAAGGGACCAGGTTAGCCCAGTGGTTAGCCTGCTCGCCTCTGAACTGGTTGGTCCGAGGTTTGATACCCACTTGACGCTCCATTTAATCACGTAGCAGATGAACAAATCTGAACACGTTATCCCTCGGAGTGAACTTTTAAGCCATCTGTTCCTAGCCTGAACGATGTGAGGTCCTTGCTACAGATACTTACTCTAAAATACACTTGCGTTAAATCTGAGATTTCCAAAGTGGGTTCCGCGGTACCCAGAGGTTCCTTAACGGACTGTCTGGGGTTCCGCAAAAAAAATTTAGAGAAAAAATTTTACTTTTTTTTTAGTGGGTATGGATTTATTCTGTTTCTTGTGAATCATAAAACCGAATACTACTTACGCACATAAGTAGAAGTGGCCAAAATGTTATTCATATTTAGGATGAATCACTACTATATATCACTACTATATTTAGGATGAATCACTAGTCAGTTTCTGGAGTTACCTGATTCCCGAATTTACTTCTATTACAAAAATAGAACTACACACATTTCTGCCACTTCCCACTACTTAATTATGTAAAACTGATTTTTCCTTTTATACTGCCATAGAAACTAAATTCCAAAGTAGACTTAATGATCGATCTGACTTGAGAATTAAACTTTCAACTATAAAACTAAAAACGATTACAAAATCAACTTTGTGTTAAAGTTGCTAATAATTCTGTTTCTTGTGGAAGATATGAAAATTAAAATCTTTTAGTTTTGAATTTTTCTTCGAAAAATACGCATTGCAGTAATATTACTTTTTAATTGTTTTTAAACATACTATTTATAAAGGCATATGGAAATATTTATATTATGATTGTATAAAATCATTAAAAACTGGGGTTTCTGGGAAAGTTACTGGAACCAAAAAGGGTTCCGCGTCGAAAAAAAGTTTGAAAAACTCTAAGTTAGATAAAATTCAAAAATGGAGATGCAATATTCTTTCTAGGAATCAGCATCAGAGTGCTGACGTTGTCAAATAAAAAAAAAAAAAACTTTCTCCAACTGTCCAGTGAATTGTCAAATAAACAGCAGTATTTACCATAACGGCCCTCGAGTGAAAGTAAAACTCTTACATATCAATTAACTTCGCTAATTGCATACGTCACACTGTCTACCCTACAGCTTGCAACATCTGTTGTAGCATGCAAGCAAGTCATTTCCGCTTACAATACATTCCCAGCAGATACATATTTCTCGACAAATCAATAGTTCAATATGAAATACCTTTCAAATCCAACCATCTTTTTAATAAATTTAATACGACATGTACTAAAAACCCTTAATATTATTATTTACTATTTTTCCACTTAAATTCTAGAATATATAATTTGTATTTACAATATCCTTCAACTCAAGGATGTTCAAGTGTTCATATCTTTATTATAAAAACAACAGAATGTATATATATATATATACTTTAAAAAATTTTGGGAAACACGAATGAAAAATAGAAACTAGGACTTACAGTCAATCTTTCGACCCTTTTAACGGTCGTCCTTAGGAATGGAAGTTGAGTGGCGAGAACACGAGAGCCAACTACTTTCGTTTATATATATATATATATATATATTAGTATAAGTGGGCAGCAGGTCTTCTTGGATAAAGATTGAATTGAAATGTGCAGCAGCCTCTGCATTGACAACCTTTTTACTGATAGCCTCTATTTTTCGTACAATCGTCCTTTGCTCTAGAGGTAATTTCCATAAGTAGTTGGCCAACGACATGTAGACAAACAAGGTAAACAACTGATAAAACTAAATGACTATATTGAGAACACGATACACTAAAAAATCACAAGCTTTCGACCATGCATTGGTCATCTTCAGGTTTAAAATATGTTAACACTATGTATAATATCAATAATTAATAATAAATGAATCTCTAACACTAAACAAAACAGGTGTAACAAAAAATATAAAGGGAGAGAATAAAGTACATGAAAGTAAGACAATCAAAAAAGGAAGAAGGTTATAGTAGGGTTGTAACAACAATCAGGTCGGACCCTCAATTGTTGCCAACCCTACTAGATTCGAGATCTCTAACAAATTTGTAACTGCTATCAAAAGTGGCGCTGCTTGGTATAACATTGAGTTCATGATTTTGGATGTTCAGGCTCGGATTGTTATCTTTGATGTGTAGGGCTTCCAAAATGGCTAATCGATCATTGTCAGTGTTATATTGCAGTACTTCAACTAACATGCCTCTTGTATGGCATGTACATGGTACATGGTATGGCTTGTATGTACATGGTATCAAGCTCACAAGAGGCATGTTAGTTGAAGGGACTGTAGTACTGCAATATAACACTGACAATGATCGATTAGCCATTTTGGAAGCCCTACACATCAAAGATAACAATCCGAGCCTGAACATCCAAAATCATGAACTCAATGTTATACCAAGCAGCGCCACTTTTGATAGCAGTTACAAATTTGTTAGAGATCTCGAATCTAGTAGGGTTGGCAACAATTGAGGGTCCGACCTGATTGTTGTTACAACCCTACTATAACCTTCTTCCTTTTTTGATTGTCTTACTTTCATGTACTTTATTCTCTCCCTTTATATTTTTTGTTACACCTGTTTTGTTTAGTGTTAGAGATTCATTTATTATTAATTATTGATATTATACATAGTGTTAACATATTTTAAACCTGAAGATGACCAATGCATGGTCGAAAGCTTGTGATTTTTTAGTGTATCGTGTTCTCAATATAGTCATTTAGTTTTATCAGTTGTTTACCTTGTTTGTCTACATGTCGTTGGCCAACTACTTATGGAAATTACCTCTAGAGCAAAGGACGATTGTACGAAAAATAGAGGCTATCAGTAAAAAGGTTGTCAATGCAGAGGCTGCTGCACATTTCAATTCAATATATATATATATATATATATATATAATCAATGATGAAACCACAATAAGAAATCGGAAACAAAAACTAAGATCTTTCAACCGTAACAAGCAGTCTTCGTTTGTTTTCCTCTTCAGGTTTTCCTGTTTTCCTCTTCCCTCCCACTCTTCTCAACCCCTCATCAGATGTTTCCTGCATCTAGTGTTTCAGTTGGGTTTTTGACTCTCACGAAGACCGCTTGTTACGGTTGAAAGATCTTAGTCTTGTTCTCCCATTTCTTATTGTGGTATGATCATTGATTGTTAATTCACGTGTTTATGTGAAATCTTTGTATATATATATATAATAATATATATATATAGTCAGTTGACTGTCGTCCCTCCGTCAATTCACTTCTTCTCCTGAGGACGACCACCATTACGGTCGAAATATTGAAAAGTGAGTCTTTGTTGTGTTTTAGTTTATGTGTCACTGCTTATTTTAATTATATATATATATATATATAAATATATATAATATATATATATTATAATAGTATATTTGGGGAGCAGGCCTTAATTTTGTTTAATCAGATAATTAGAGAACGTCTCAAAGAAGTTTGTAGAATTAAAACAGCCAAACTGTTTAAGGAAATGTATCTAAGAGATGGAAAAGGTATCATCTGTAGAATAAAATAGAATAAAAATGTATATCATGACTTGGCCAGTTTTCAAGGTTTAGATCACTCTCATCTAGTTAACAAGCAGGCAATTACAAAACTTAATTACTGTGCCTCACTTACTTCATTCCATGTCAACAACACAGATTAATTGATCATTCAGTAACACTAGATCAGACGACTAAACGTTGAATTTACTTAACAAAACGTCTATATTGTAGAATGAAAAAAGTCACTTATCATGCAAAATGACTAACATAATCTATCTTCAGATGAAGTCCCATGAGGTTATTCTGGAGTTTAAAGAACTTTGGCAGGTCCAATGAATATGGATGAGTGGCAGCCCGTTATGAAATAATTTCTGAATAAAGAATACCTTGGGATCTTCGTAATAATATTATCGGGTATACAATAGGTGCAAGAGTTTCCTATTAAAAATAATTGGATTATAATTTTAGAGGATTTGGAGAACTGTAACATTAAGACACTGATCCAGGAATACTAAAGGCAAAACTAACAGTCAAATTTTTAAATGAATTAAAACAACCGAAAAATAAAAATAATGAATAATCTGAATTTTAAATATATGAAGTGAAATAGACAACTTATATTGATTGCAGCTATGGAAGAGAAAGGTGCGAATTACAGTTTCATCCAAGTTTCTTCAAAAGTTCTATAAAACTGCTGTGCTCGGTCCATTTTTGGTTTGCATATATATATATATATATATATATATATATATATATATATATATAATATATATATATATATAACAGATTCAATAATATATCGACCGTTTGATAGAATAGGTGTGTTCTCTAATCGGGGTTCGGTCAATTTTCCAGGATAAAAAATCAAACTCTTGTGGCCTATGTTTGCCTAGGCAACAAGAGTTTGATTTTTATCCTGGAAAATTGACCGAACCCCGATTAGAGAACACACCTATATATATATATATTATATATATATATATATATTATATATATATATTTATATTTATAATTTATAAGTAAAATTTATAATTTATAATTAAATTTATTTATTTATATATATATATATAGGTGTATAATAAAATCGGGATTCGGTCAATTTTCCAGGATCAAAATCAAACTCTCAATGCCGACGTTTCGGTTTTATTTAAAACCTTTTTCATAGGCCTACAAACAAAGGATGACAAGAAATCATATATTAACATCAACATATAACTAACATCAAAATGGTATATTACAATTGTGAAAAAACAAAAATAAAAAATCATCCTTTGTTTGTAGGCCTATGAAAAAGGTTTTAAATAAAACCGAAACGTCGGCATTGAGAGTTTGATTTTGATCCTGGAAAATTGACCGAATCCCGATTTTATTATACAGCTATTCTATCCAACGGTTGATATATTATTGAATTTTATATATATATATATATATATATATTCATTATGTCATGACCAGCGCTCAATAGAGTAAGTGATTCCTAAAAATAAACCAAAACATAACGGTTAGTGGCACAAGATATAAGTATAATTGTATATCACTTTACTATAAGTAAAGTATAGTGATCGTGAAAAAATTCGATCTCGAGTTTTTGACAGAATTATATGTTTTAAGGTCCCAAATGTCGTTTTATGATGTTTTTTGCGATAATGACTGTGTGTGGGTCGGTGAGTATGTTAGCATTGTTTGTTATCACTCTACGGTCCAGAATCTTTGATAGATCAAGTTGATATTTGACACAAAAATGGGCTCCATAATGTAGATGACCCCTATTGTTTGCGAAGAATTAATCATGACGGAAAAGTAACTTATTTTACCAAAAAACCGGTTTTTAGACAGCATTTTTTCTAAACATCTCCCATTTAGACATTTATGTTATATCTAAATGGAACATTATTTATTAGATACCCAAGATGTATGATATTATGTTTACTTATAGTAACGTTGAGTGTAAGCCACTCCAAATTTATGTTATATATTTAAGTACAATTTCTATTAATGTTCAGCACCTGCATCTCGAATATAAGTCTCTTCTAACCCTCGAATATCAATAAATATCTTATAGGACTCTGAACCATATCTGTTAAAGCCATAAGTATCTCAATTCCTAATAAACCAAGCAACTGCTGCGAAAGAGGCTATCTCTGCATTTCATACATCAACTCAGAGGATATTAGGTAGAAATAAAACCAACTTGAGTTTTCTTGTTTTTTCGTCTGCACATACAACAGAACACACATGTTAATGCTAACATGTGATGTATGGTGTACATACACCAAATGTAACACATGTACATACACTAACATGTGTTCACATGGTGATGTAAAATAATGCGGACTCTTGACCAGCCATGTTTGTGACTAGTCATAATCAAATAATTTCAATTCTTTCTCATGCCAATACATACTAATTGTAAATCAATGCGTATGGGGGGGGGGGGGGGATATAGCGCCTATGGTAATTGTCTAAATCTCTCCCCCCCCCCCCCCCCACAACCATCCAACTGGCATTATTTCGCGCACCAGCTTATACAGCCATATCGCAGATAATCACAACAAAACAGACTGATGCCTTTTTTACGTGAAAGCTCATTTGCCGCATCTCGGGAGCTACAACCTTTAGCCGAAGATAGAGACAAACAAAACCTCTGAGATATGCCCGAGGTGGACCACGTAGACCACACTAGATGTAGGAAACATCTGGTGAGGGGTTAAAAAGAGTGGGAGGGAAAAGTGGTATTTTAAAAGGGTAAAAGCGCAGGAAATGACTAATGTCCAGAAAGGGATGTTTGGGGAAACAAAGGAGTATAGTAAGAAAGAGTAAAAAAAACTATCCGCTAGCTGTCAACCGTCTTAGAAGAGGCTATTGCCCTCGTAACGAAAGTATCAAGTTTGAAGAGACCGTTACTAATGTTTATAATATTTGATCTATTAAATTTAATTAGAGACGATTCAATAATATTTCTTAGCAACATTGATTTTTCATAGGTTCCTTCCTTCCACGACCCTACATTAAATAAATTAAACTTATGTCCTTCGGAAACATAAACATACAAAGTATCCTGATAACACATGAAACCAAAAATTTTGAACTTCCAATGTTCAATCAATTTTCTTTGTGTGGTTTCTTTCATTAAGGGCCTTTATCGGCCTATGTGTGTTTCCTTGTCAACCTGTCACTGCAACCTAACCTAACCAAGTACTGCAGAAAAAAATAGGCAACAACCATTGTCCCAAAAAGAGTTTTAGAATCACAGAGAAAAAAGGAGTTTATCTCTCCTCCTAACCGTCTTTAAAACAAGTATATTCGTTTTCAAGCCACTATTCTGAGTCACTCGTAAAACCTACTATTTTCAGAGCGTTCGCTTTCAATGTCTTTTCTTATTTGCATCGCTCCATCAATTATCTTCTAATACTTTGCATGATAATTGCAAGCTAATACAAAAAAAAAACCCAGCATTTAAATGAACTTCGAATGCAGTAAGAAAATAAGTTAATTTAACTTCAGCAGGTGATAAATTATGAAATAGGAAGAATATTTACAGAAATTATAACACAAATCAATGATTAATTATTACTATTCAGATAATTTAAAATTATTTTAATTATGATTGAAATTAACTCTTGAGTTAATATTCAATCTTTACCCCTATAAAAAAACTAACTCTGCACTGTACGTGGTACACTGTTTTGTTTTAATAATGCAAAGGTAAACAGATTTGAAGAAACAGTCTCTGTGATGATTTTTTCTTTATGATTTGAGTATAAAATAAACAAACTTTATAACTTATTACAATTTCAATATTGTAAGACAATTAAATGCATATTTATAAACTGTACGACGGACTTATAGTTAAAAAAAAAAAAAAAAAAAAGAAAGAAAGAAATTGTTGATATAATAGCATAAATTCTAATATAATAGAATCAACACAAAGAATAGTTTGGGATAAATTATTAAAAGACATTATCCATGAAACAAGAGAAATTGATCCCAGAGCGCTGTTTCCTTCACTAAGTTCAATCCCCAGGAGAAGGTTAGGTCAGTGAATAACGTGCTCGCATTTGAACTGATAGGTCCAGGGTTCGATACCCACCTGGACCTCGATTATTCACACCACGGGGAAGGGGGGGGGGAGGGGTGAATAAATCTTAGAAAGTCGTCCCTCGGAGAGGATGTTAAGCTGTCGGTCCCGAGCCTATATGATGTCGAGTACTCGTTAATTTCGATTTCGCATTAACGACTTTCAAACTAAGCTGTTCCAGTCTCCTGACAGTCTTACGAATATAAGGTGGTAATTCCCGAATAAGTTGTCCAAAGGACATTGAGACACTTTTTTGAAACACTTTAATAGATATCAACAATTATTAATGCAATTGAAAACTAACATCACATGTAAAGAATATAACATAGCTTACAAGACCATTATCTACTAGCTTTCGACTATTCTATAGTCATCTTCAGGTTGGTTCTTACATTTTACAAAATTTGGAAATTTTAAAATGTTTTAAAAAACAACGAAACAATTTAAACAATTTTGAAATAAACTAATGAATATAGATAAAAGTTAGCAAGTTCAAACAAGTTACTAAATAGAATAAATACTATATATATATATATATACATTATAACAAAATTAAAGTTTGTCAGGACTCGGTCAGTTCTTCAGGTTCAAATTAAACTCTCATTTCGAACGTTAGCACTGTTAAAATACACTGTTAAACATAATACAGCTAAATTACTTCTTCCTGGGAAAAGCATGTCTTGTATGTCGACAAGTTATTATTGTAAATGTTATTACTTACAGTAAACTAAAAGCGTAAGAAGAATAGATATGATCATTTTTAATTTATAATGAGAACTACATCCTTTTCCTTCCATGTAATTTTGCAAGCTTTTGAATATATGATAAGCGGAAGGAACAAGTTTGGGAAATAAGGAAGATGTGTAACTCTTTCTTAGCAATTGATTACAACACTTTGATGACTTGGCATTACACTGTAGTTAATGACGTCCGCTTACATATCAGTGAGGATTTGACATAATGCATCTGTCCATACGCACTGTATTCATAAAGCCCTGAAAATAATTTCTTCATTGGCTATTAATCAAAAATGATTAAACCGTCAAAAATGGCATACTTACAGAATGATCATATTTTAAAGAAGTAAGTTTGATTCTATTTATTATCAATCTCTAAACCAGGGGTTCTGATATAGTATTTGAATCAGATCTACTAATGAAATGAACTATCCACTGTATTTATTTTGAAATATATTAAAAATTTATAAAGTTATAACGATCTATGTAATCATTATTTGTGCAATCCGTAATTGTGTGGTATTTACTCATTCTGAGGTAAAATCGATAAACAAACAAAAGTCTCCACACAAATGAAATTTTATTCAACTAACAACAAAGCGTTTCAAACATTCTGTGTTCATCATCAGGAAACACTACAATGCAAATTTTATCTAATCAGTTACAAAATTAAAGTGAAATAATAACATTCAATTACGGGAGAATTAATGACATACCCGAAGATATCATTAATTCATCACCTACATCGCTACATCCTTTGGGTATTTCATTAATTCTCTCTTAATTGAATTTTATTATTTCACTCTAATTTTGTAACTGATTAGATATAATTTGTATTGTAGTGTCTTCCTGATGATGAACACAAATTGTTTGAAACGCATTGTTGTTGTTGAATAAAACTTCATTTCTGTGGAGACTTTTGTTTGTTTATCCATTTTACCTCAGAATGATTTATACAATATTTGATCGTGAAGAAAACCTTTTCCCACTTCTTATAAAAGTGATACGTATTTTTCTTCTTAACCGATCAAGTCTCCCCAGTCATTTTTGTAAACTTTCTTAGATTTGACGTGAAAAAATTAAAAGTAAAGAGTTAGAGGAAACTGAACAAGTACATGCATATTATTATATAATTTAAAAAATAGCAACGAATAACGGTTATAATGCAAGCTTAATAGACAAACTATTAAAAAATAGAAAGAATAAAATTAATAATCAATGTTAGAAAGTTCTAACAATAATAAATACGCGTCTATGACATATCTAGGAAATATTAGTCATAAAATAGCAAACTTAATAAAATGATATAACATAAATGTAGCATTTAAAACTAATAATTCTATAAGTCAAATATTAACTTGCTCTACCGATAATGTAATTAATAAATTTGAAAAAAGCGGAGTATATAAATTAAAATGTAAACATTGTAATCAAATATATATTGTACAGAAGGGAAGAACCCTAAAAATAACATTCAAAGAACATCTTAAGGACTATTTAAATAATACAAATAAATTTAATTTTGCGAACCATCTAACTGAACACAGACATACACCTGACAGGTTAGAAAACACAATTAACTTACTACAGAGAGGACAGAGATACAATATAACTGAACAGATAGAAATATATAAACATAAAAATGTGGGTAAATTAATAAATGAACCACCATGCCGATATTTTATGTAAACCATTAATAAAAATAAAAAGACGACTGGACAGACAGCATGACGAAGTTAAAAAAAAATCAAACTATAAATCAAAAATAACTAAATAAAATCAAAGTAATAATATCAGGATAGAAGTGGACTTGACAGATAACCAACCCCCTTTATAACAGCTCAGTAGGTTAGTTAGTTGCGATTGAAGATGGACAACGTCTGAAAGGGCTCCAACGACTCTAAGATCATCTTACGAGGCATAACGGTTTGCCATATTAATAAAATAAAACTTAACGATTAGTTTATTAGCTTTAATGAACTATATTATATTATAATAATATAATAACCTAATAATATTATATATTATAATATTATATAATATTATAATAACCTAAGTATCATAAACATCAGAATTGATTCAGATTTTAGATATATCAATCAGAGTCGGGAAGAGTCATAGGCTGATGTTATAAACATGAGAATTGATTCAGATTTCAGATATATCAATCAGAGTCGGGAAGAGTCATAGGCTGATGTTATAAACATGAGAATTGATTCAGATTTCAGATATATCAATCAGAGTCGGGAAGAGTCATAGGCTGATGTTATAAACATGAGAATTGATTCAGATTTCAGATATATCAATCAGAGTCGGGAAGAGTCATAGGCTGATGTTATAAACATGAGAATTGATTCAGATTTCAGATATATCAATCAGAGTCGGGAAGAGTCATAGGCTGATGTTATAAACATGAGAATTGATTCAGATTTCAGATATATCAATCAGAGTCGGGAAGAGTCATAGGCTGATGTTATAAACATGAGAATTGATTCAGATTTCAGATATATCAATCAGAGTCGGGAAGAGTCATAGGCTGATGTTATAAACATGAGAATTGATTCAGATTTCAGATATATCAATCAGAGTCGGGAAGAGTCATAGACTGATGTTATAAACATCAGAATTGATTCAGATTTTAGATATATCAATCAGAGTCGGGAATAGTCATAGGCTGATGTTATAAACATGAGAATTGATTCAGATTTTAGATATATCAATCAGAGTCGGGAAAAGTCATAAGCTGATGTCATTTTTGTTAAAGTCATGCGATCTACCAATAATACCTTGGTGTTTGACTGGTAGATCGCGATCGACGTGTTGAGAACCCTCATTCTGAACAATGTATTCAATAGTCAATTGCAGTTGTATAATGATATATAACGAAATATTGTCATAATATTTAAAGTCAATTAAAGACAGTTCATGCATGTTATTTTTTTTTTATGAACAACATATCTAATGTAATGATTGTTCATTATTTCTAATATGTATTATTCAAGTTGAGTCTAAACCACTCCAAATTATTTGTATTTATTTAAAATAATTATAAGAAAATTATCTTTTTATTATAAAACTACTTCAAGAAATTTATAATTTTAAACTCATTGAAGGGTAAAGAGCTAATGAAATTATCTCCACATATTAAAATTTAATGGTATAAACAACGCGTTTCGAACAGGTAGTGTTCTTCCTCAGGCATTAACTAAAAAAATATACACTATCATCAGAGAGTTATCTATAGTAGAGAGTAAATATAGTACAAAATAACTTGATAACTAAGATTTTGTGTTAGACGTAATTCGCAATTATGCTTCTAGTAAAAACAGTTTGTTTTTTTTAAATGATGTTTGCGTGATTGCCTTATATTTGAATGTTTACCAGTAATAAATTATTTAATAGCTCTTCTGGATGATTCCACTATGGTGTAAGAGTCAATCCGTGTTCTTTTGATTTCGTTTCCTTTTGAATTAAGTGGTATTTAATAGTATCCTTCAATCGATCCTATGTCTAAACAACATGCACGTTAGATTTGAATAATTATAGAAATCATGAATTCTTGGAATCAAAAAAGTTTTGCACAAACATTATAAAAACAACTAAAAGATTTACTTTACCAGTGATTGGTACAGTAAATCTTTATTATACATAGAAAATATATCATATTTGTCGTTAAATGTTATTATATTATAATTATTGCAAGGTTGTTCGTCTGCTTTGCGGATTTGATTCGTTTGAACGAGTTATCCATATGACGTACTTCTACAATTAGGTTGCTTAATTCTATTGTTATGACTTTAAAAAGAGAACTAGAACTAA
This sequence comes from Hermatobates lingyangjiaoensis, assembly GCA_026182355.1. Taxonomy (NCBI): domain Eukaryota; kingdom Metazoa; phylum Arthropoda; class Insecta; order Hemiptera; family Hermatobatidae; genus Hermatobates; species Hermatobates lingyangjiaoensis. The sequence continues at coordinate 7,600 of JAPFBL010001086.1, read as the reverse complement.
TTTTAGAACTTAAAACGTTATTTTTATTTTTTTTGTTTTTTTAAATAATAATAGTTTTTCAAAACGCATATGTCTATTGTAGGTTTAGATTAGATAGATGGCAAGTAGAAGTGAGCCTGCCTAATGAATAGTGAGATAACAATTAAACAAATTCTATCTTTACATGCTCAAATTAACTACTACTTATAATGAATTGATACCTATTGGTATGGAATACTTAAAATGAAACAGATGAAAACTAATGGTGTTCGTTAAAGTACAATAGTTCTTAAGACGTAGTATTATAATCACCCTCAATAAAATAAGGGTGAACTAATTAAATTAAAACTGAGGAGTAATTAAATTAAAAGGGTGTTCGTTAGAAAATGATCTAGGAAAAAAAATCTTTAGTTTGATAAATCCCCGACAAGAACTCTTTTCATTCTTCCTATGTCATATACGTACTCGAGGACTTATCAATAAGTACTCTGTACTTGAATTTCTCAACCAGTGTTGTTTTCACTGGACCAACCCTTCAGCACCACATCCTTAGTGTCTTCCTGATGATGAACACAAAGTGTTCGAAACGCGTTGTTGTTGTTGTTGTTGTTGTTGTTGAATAAAACTTCATTTGTTTGGAGACTTTTGTTTGTTTATCCATTTTACCTTAGAATTATTCCTTATATTGTTGAGATAAATATCTCGTTCTTCCTGAGAGGGGTATTTAAAAGTAATGTAATTGTAAAATATACGTATGTTTCCACTAAATTAGGGAGTTTTTTTCGTTTTCTTTGCAATTATTTGCCTGATTTGTTTTCAGCTACTCTGTTAAAGACGCCTTCATCAATTTTGTCGTGTAAAAGACTCAAATTCGTACAGACTTCAATTAATGACCTTATGTCAACATTAATCTTAATCTTAAGATTAATTAATCTAATACATTAATTAATGTATAATACATGAATTAATCTTAACTTTTCATGCTAATATTAATACTTATCTTGTAAATAAATTATTAATGCTGAAGCTGTTATAAATTTTAATTTCATGTTTATATATCTGTAAATCGCTAAATCACAGAAACTTAAGACTAAACTAAATTTTTGTTTGACCAAGGAAACTGGTTCCCATCAGCTGAATTTAAAATAAATATATTCTTCTTTTTTTTTAGGGTAAAAATTTAACGGAATGATCTCCACATATAATTATTTAATCGTGTAAACAAAAATGCTCCTATACTGGTACTCATTCTTAATGAGCCCTGCCCCGGGGAACGGGTATTTCCCTCTTCGGAGGGGGTCGACCGAATCCTTATGGATCCTAGGGTAGACCTAAAACTGAAGACCTTTGTAGGGGGTCGGCCATCTAAATCGTGTAAACAACGCGTTTCGAACACGTAGTGTTCTTCCCCAGGCATTAATTAAAAAATACAATGACACCAGAGTGTTATCTATAGTATACAGTAAATGTAGTACAAAATAAAAATAAAATAAAATAAGGAAGAGAATACGAACCTAAAGGTGAGTGTCGGTGGTACAACTGACTGGGAATAGGATTGGGAAAACATTAAATTTTTATATGTGGACTCCATTTCATTAACATTAAATTTTTATATGTGGAGACCATTTCATTAACTTTTTACCCTACAATGAGTAAATACCATATAATAAGTGATTGCACGACGTTAGAATATTCTTCTTTGTTAAAAAAAAAGAAATAAGCTATATGAAAGCCTTCTTTCATATAATGTAACCTCTCTGGAAAGATGCAACAAATTAAAAAAAAAAACTTAAGAAAATTATTCTGAATTTGCCTGAAATTAGTCGATCTCATGCCTTTAAACATAGGTTTGGAGCAATTTACGTATGAATCAAGTGGATGGGACTTAATGTTGGATGTCCTGGTCTAATTGGATGAATCACGTGGTCTGCATCATTTGTGAAAGAAGATTAAAATTCAATCGTCCATTATTTCATGATTTGAGTTAGCCTTGACATTGACCTCTTGTTATATTAATATGACCTTGTGCCTACGTGACAGGCTTGCTTCTTGTCATTTTGTTATATAATGTAATATGGATTTAGGGCTCTACTTACAGGACTTTCCCAAGTGGAATAAAAATAATAGACACATAGAGACAATAGAGAGTATCTACGGAGATAATATTTTGGTATCGTGCCGGTCGTACTTTATAGATACCCCTCTAAGACAATTTTAACGACATGTCGACAGAATGGTGCAATATTAATCCATCCAAATGCACCTTCAGTGTCAACCTGCGCAAGAGACTAGGATACACACTGAGAATCCATGAACAACACTTACCAGTTACAAATACCTTTGTAACAAAAAGGGCAACACGTTAAATAGTCGGCCTGATTTGATCTAATGGTGTAAATGGCTGGAAAGTTAGGATGCACAGCGATCAAAACAGGATGGTGCAATGGACTAAGGCATGGAGGATGAATATTAATCCATCCAAATGCACCTTCATTGTCAACCTGCACAAGAGACTCGGATACACACCTACACTGCGCATCCATGAACAACACGTACCAGTTACAAATACCTTTGTTACAAATACCAAAGTCCACGGAGCCAGGAGTGGCATTTACTATTTATTACGGCCTGGCTCTGGTCTCTCTCTCTCTCTCTCTCTCTCTCTCTCTCTCCTCTCTCTCTCTCTCTCTCTGGACCAGGCTGATAGTAGCTTATGCTTACTAATATTGACACTGTTATTGAAAAAGCCTGGTGGGGAGCACCCGGTGCTCTCAATACGGCTACCCCAGTCTTGTATACTTTGGACACCCATGAACAAGGTTTGCATCCAGATTTAATAGAATAAGTGTGCTTGCCTTATAGCGAGGGCTCCTTAGTACGCCTGAAATGTGGATATTCACCATAGTGTGAATATAGAAACCACAAAAAGTTACATCACCCGACTTACTGAAGAAGGAGTATTCTCACTTCCTCAGCGGGTGTCATCACTCGTAAAGTGATCCAGTAAACTAGTAACTGGATGAATTACTAGTCAGTTTTTGGCACTATTTGATTCTCGAATTTCCTGCTATCACAAAATTAGTAGTTCACACATTCTGCCATTTCTCACTACCTACTCATGTGAAACTGGATTTTCCCTTTAAACTTATATAGAAACCAAATACCGAAGTATTTCAAGTTATGCTGGGGCTAACTATACGAATGAAGACAAACTACCTACTGATCCAAACCTCCTTGTACAAACTTTCAATCCTGCCACTAACCTAACATCCTCAACAAAGACTTATTCATCCATTGATTAATGTATTTAGGATTGTCATTGTAACTAATTGGGTTTCTGTTACAGAGGAATGATAGAAAGAGCCGACTACAACGTCAGCGGAGTGATGACACCCGCTGAGGAAGTGAGAATACTCCTTCTACCCAACAACTCCACCATTGTACACGAATGTGATAACTTTTACCTCCCCAGTTACGCCGAATATCATCGAGGTAAAAAATTTTTTTTCTATTACAAACTTATATTTTTACGGGAGAAATATCCTTTTTTTTTCAGTACATCTTGTACATGTCAGAGCCCCCCCCCCCCCCATCCTTCCCATTTTTCCAAATCGCTCTAAAGAGGATTAATATTATCCCCGTTGAAAACCAATCACTATCACACCGATGAACAAGGCTTGTACCCAGATTTAATAGAATAAGTGTACTTGCCTTATAGCCAGGGCTCCTTGGTACGCTCTAAGGCAGGGGTTCTCAGCCTCCCTTGGCCCATTCACCCCTCCCGCTATTTCCCACAATGCTTTGCCCTCACCCCTTCTTCTTTACAAGATAGTATATACACTTTACATTGATTATCTTTATAATAGGATTTTACAAATTAAATTCTAATTTTAATTATTGATAAATATATAGAATATTAATTCAACCAAATTAGTATGCATTAATTTATAATAGCTTTCCTCAATCAGTAAACTTACCGCGGTCACAATTCACCCCCTGAGAAGCCAAAATTCACCCCTGGGGGTGAATTTCACCCCCATTGAGAACCCCTGCTCTAAGGAGATTGGAAAAATCAATCACGGTCATACCCATGAACAAGGCTTGATCGAGTAAGTGTGGTTGCCTTATAACCAGGGCTCCTTGATACGCCCGAAATGTGGATATTCATCATGACTTGAAAATAGAATCCATAGATGGTTACATCACTCGACTTACTACAGATGAAGACAATAAACAACCTACTCATCCAAACATCCTTGTACAAACTGTAAATCCTGCCACCAACCTTCCTCAACCTCACTGAACAATTACTTCATTCACTGACTATTTTTTTCAACTCATGACTAAAAACAGTTTACACTACAGAAAACTATGACCAACAAGACCACATGACCGCGACTATGACATCATTACTATACAGACGAACTTAATATCATTCATAATTGCTGACTGTCCCAGTTATAGTAGTACAGTAATCAAGCAGTAGAAGGCCTCTGGTCTGGAACTGCTAGCTATAACGTGCACTATAGTGCGAGAATTCATTCGTTGGTTGGTTATTGTCATACCCTATACTATTTTAACCCGCTGATCTAAAATATATATATATTTGGGTTGCTAAATAAAAGAGTAAATCTCACTATAATAAGTTCAAAGTCCTATAGAAGACTAAGCTCTAAAGCAGAGATTCAAAGTTCATTCAGAAATGCAAAGTGCGTTCCGCGGATTCCAGGGGTTCCTTATCGGACTGTCTAGGGTTCCACAAAAAACATTTAGAGAAAACATTTTTCTAATTTTTTTTTGTTTTGGTCGGTATGGATTTATTCTGTGTTTCTTGTGAATCATGAAACCGAATAATACTTATACACATAAGTAGAAGTAGTCAAAATTTTATTCATATTTAGGATGAATTACTAGTCAGTTTTTGGAACTATCTGATTCCCGAATTTCCTGCTATTACAAAAGTAGCACTTCACACATTGCTGCCACTTCCCACTACCTACTTATGTGAAACTGGATTTTCCCTTTAAACTTATATACAAACCAAATACCGAAGTACACTTAATGCTGGGGCTAACTTGAGAATCAAACTCTCAACTATAAAGCCAAAAATGATTACAAAACAAACTCTGTGTTAAAATTGCTAGCAATTCTGTTTTATGCATTATGCACTAGTGGAAAATATGAAAATTAAATTGTTGAAATCTTTTAGTTTTGAATTTTTATTTCGAAAAACACACATTGCAGTAATATTACTTTTTTAATTGTTTTTAAACATATATACTATTTTTTAAGGCATATGAACATATTTATATTATGATTGTATGAAATCATAAGAATCTGGGGTTCCTGGGAAAGTTACTGAAACTAAAAAGGGTTCCACCTCAAAAAAAGTTTGAAAAACTCTGCCCTACACTATTTCGACCCGCTGATCTAAAATATATATTTGTGTTGATAAATAAAAGTGAAATCTCATGATAATAAGTTTTATAGAAGACTATACACTACAGACATCAAGCAGTACTTGTATTTCTCAACTTCATTGATCAAAAAAAGATCGCTCATTAATTATTCATCATAAAACTTCTTCAAATGCCATCAAATAATATTCAGAAGAAAAACCGCTCATTAATTATTCATCATAAAACTTCTTCAAATACCGTCAAATAATATTCAGAAGAAAAACCACTCATTAATTATTCATCATAAAACTTCTTCAAATCAAATAATCAATCAATATTCAGAAGAAAAACCGCTCATTAATTATTCATCATAAAACTTCTTCAAATACCATCAAATAATATTCAGAAGAAAAACCGCTCATTAATTATTCATCATAAAACTTCTTCAAATACCGTCAAATAATATTCAGAAGAAAAACCACTCATTAATTATTCATCATAAAACTTCTTCAAATACCATCAAATAATATTCAGAAGAAAAACCGCTCATTAATTATTCATCATAAAACTTCTTCAAATACCGTCAAATAATATTCAGAAGAAAAACCACTCATTAATTATTCATCATAAAACTTCTTCAAATACCATCAAATAATATTCAGAAGAAAAACCGCTCATTAATTATTCATCATAAAACTTCTTCAAATACCATCAAATAATATTCAGAAGAAAAACCGCTCATTAATTATTCATCATAAAACTTCTTCAAATACCATCAAATAATATTCAGAAGAAAAACCGCTCATTAATTATTCATCATAAAACTTCTTCAAATACCATCAAATAATATTCAGAAGAAAAACCGCTCATTAATTATTCATCATAAAACTTCTTCAAATACCATCAAATAATATTCAGAAGAAAAACCGCTCATTAATTATTCATCATAAAACTTCTTCAAATACCATCAAATAATATTCAGAAGAAAACCCGCTCATTAATTATTCATCATAAAACTTCTTCAAATACCATCAAATAATATTCAGAAGAAAAACCGCTCATTAATTATTCATCATAAAACTTCTTCAAATACCATCAAATAATATTCAGAAGAAAAACCACTCATTAATTATTCATCATAAAACTTCTTCAAATACCACCAAATAATATTCAGAAGAAAAACCGCTCATTAATTATTCATCATAAAACTTCTTCAAATACCATCAAATAATATTCAGAAGAAAAACCACTCATTAATTATTCATCATAAAAATTCTTCAAATACCATCAAATAATATTCAGTAACTTTGTATAAACCTGTTCAATTTGAACCATAAATAGTGGTTGCCCATATGTTTATTTATAAAATATATATTTCTATTTTTCACGAAGTAATTCTCAGATATTTTAATTCACTCTTACTCCTCATATAATTTACAAATAAATAATAACATTATCAATGATTAAGTAAGAAATAGTTTATTCCAAAAAAAGTTAGCTCATTTTGAAACATATATTTCTGTGTTTAAAAACCGATAGATATTTCTAAAAACATTTATTTTAGAGAAATATCACCAAAAATATTCCCCATATTTCTGGAAGGAATTCTTTATAAATTACAATATCGTATACTTTAGACAAATTTTTCCCTGAGTTAACTACCAAAACTCCTAAAATATATCTGAAAGATAATATTTTCAATTTTTTTTTCTTCTAGTATTATATTTATTTCTAAATTGGTTCGTACGCTGAGAGAGTTTTAAAACATCTCTCATCTATTTGAGAGGTCATAAAAACAGATGTTTTCTTTTATGAGGGAATAGTCCGAATTCCTTAGTCAATTAGCCTGCCTTATTTTACTATTTGCAGAACATATTTGACACCTCGTCTTCGAGGAGCCCACCTAAAGGCCTTGGATGATTCTCGCTTGATGTGCCTTCTCTACTCAAAATAAACCTTAGTTTTGTTTCAAATAGAAATGATTTTTAATCAAAATACTCGTATAACAACTTAAGTGAAATTAATGATTATGTTAGTGACTTATCTGAAACTATTCAAACAGAGTAATACAAAGGAATATACTCTAACATCACACACACACACACACACATACATATTATATATATATATATAATAATATATTATATAATATATATATCAAATCAAAAAAAAATAAGAAATGGGAAAACAAAGCCTTTTACTTAAAGATTTATTTTCCCTTT
>JAPFBL010001085.1:12500-54835 GCA_026182355.1 Hermatobates lingyangjiaoensis | reverse complement strand
AGCATGTTTACAGAATTTAGAATTTCATATTAATATCAATATTAAAACAAAATATTTAAATGTTAAACTATTTTGTTAATGCTATTTAAAATACAAAAAAACCGAAACTTTTGAAAAATCGAAATCATTTTTGTTTCGATGTCAAAACATCGCAAAAGAAAGACTAAACAGAAAATATAATTATTTATAATTTTTGTAAATCAATTATTTTTTTAATCTTATTTAAAATAAACAACTACAAAAATATGAAACCAGAATTTAGCATTTAGAATTTTGTGTGTTTTCAGAATTTAGCATTTTTATAATAATATCAATAGTATAAACAATACGTTAAAAATATTTTTAATATGTATATTTGTTGTGCAGTATTATTGTACTTGTACATACTTGTCTGGTTTCAGAAATAAAGTTTTAGTTGTTACTTACAGAATTAATAATATTATTATTATAACCAATTTAGGTATTATGTAGACAAATATTTAAATTATTAATGTTTGTCCTTTGAAATGCGTGTCATGAGTGACACGCGTGTCATAGACTTGCCATCACTGGAATAGACAGTTGAGTTGGATGACAATGGATTTGAAGAGATTAAGTACCGTGACATTGCAAAACGATTGCTGATAGATGAGCAGTAACCGTAACCTTGGGGTTAACTGTTCTGACAATTCACCCTGAAGCATGTTCTCCTAGGTCGAATGACTAATGGAAATACGGACTACCTGCTGAGATGCATGACGTGGCAAGAGGGGGGGGGGGGGAGGGGCACGTGGAAGCACGTTTTAGCCACTTATGCAAAAAGTTAAAAAACTGAAACCAACTTGATAAGTTACTACCTGTCTTCAATCATATTGCACTTTAGTACACTTATGCAAAATGATGAAAAAATGAAACCAACTTGACAAGTTACTACCTGTCTTCAATCATATTGCACTTTTAGTACACTTATGCAAAAATATGAAAAAATGAAACCAACTTGACAAGTTACTACCTGTCTTAAATCATATCGTACATTTAGTCCACTTTGCAAAAAGTTGATAAAATGAAACCAACTTGACAAGTTACTACCATATGATTGCCCGAAAATTTGAGTTTGTAAGTGTTGTTCTTTACTTTGTGTGCTACCTATCCTCAATTTTGAACTGTTATTGTGTCCAGTTTGGATCGTTTTTCCGTTTATTAATTGTCTATATATATATAAAACAAATTTTATTTATCAAGAATCAATCAGTTTTCCAGGTTCACAACAAACTTTTAATTTAACATTTGCTTTAAATCAACGTTTAAATTGAAAGCCAACGTTTTGATTTAAAATTCAAATTTTAAACCTTCGTTATCAACCAGATGTATGAAATTACGAAAGTATATATGATAAACTATTACATTAGAGGTTTGAAATGAATAATTTTAGGAATACAAACATGAACAGAAATGTCAGCTCAAATACGAATGTTCTAAGGTAATATTATAAAAACAAATTCCTTTCATTAATGTTATTTTAAGTTGGGTAAAATAAATGGAATATTTCAATTTACAAGTTTTGTTAGTTTTAAATATGCATGATTGTGTTATACCTTGAATTGATGTTTTATTTATTTATGTAAAAAAATAAATGAAATCTTTTTATTTAAAATTAAATGATATTTTGTTTTATTAAACATACTTATCGTTTATATATCTTGATTTGTGTTAAGAATTCTATATCAAACGCTTGGACTATACAGGAATCTTTGTTGCCATTACTTAATAACATGACACAGCATTATCAGTTATTCCTGTCAATCATGTTAAGTAAATTTATTTTACTAATTGTTGGTGTAATTTATCAGCACTGAGTTACACGCGGAGGCAAAGGTCGTCAAGTATTTATTGTTATAAAACTCCACTTGTTTCCTTGTGAGCGACTGAGTTAGTTACAACATTTGCCCACAGATAGCAGCACTAAATGACACAAGTAAGAGAAACCTGGACTTTATGTTACGGTTACCTGTTAATTCATGTTTATGCTAAAATTGTTTAAATAAATGTTAAAGAAAACAACGAGGAGTGTATTACTTTACAAATAATATCGTAAAAACGAATAAATAATGAAAAAGAAATTCTCTCATCATAAATAAGGTAAAATTAAAGAGTCCACATTAAAATCTATTCCTGATATTGATTGATTATAAAGTAACAATGCTGTTTTTAATCATCTGAATTCATTTTAGTGACAGTTTAAATTTTTATTGAGCCAATTATTAAAATTGTTTGTCATTATTTATTTATTTATAATCTAAATAATTTCTGGAGTAAACATTCCTTTCATTAATGTCATTTTGTTTATGTTAGGTAAAGTAAATAGTTAATATTAAACATATAATCTACCGTCATACCGCGTACATTACAATGTACATACAATGTACGATGTAAGACGGTATATTATATTTCTAATATTAATAATACTAACCTCTGTGGTAATGACGAAATGCATGAAAGTAAATAGTTATTACTACGTAATGTTTATACAATAATTGTGATTTTTCACTTTACAGGTTGTTTGTTTTTAAAAATGATTTTGTATATAACTTGAATTGATTTTTTGCTTATCTATATATATAAATGACTGTCTGTATAGTTTTTTTTTTATCCATTTATTTTGCATGCACCATATATAATATTACATGCTATCGAATCTTAGTTTTAACAGTAAAATACATTACAGTACGATTACATTAAGCCTTTCATTACATTAAATTAAATATTTAGATACACACTATAAAATTTTTCGAAAGTCTATAAGGTTTATGAATTGTTTAAAATTTCGAAATAGATCACTGTTTTTGCACTATCAAACTCTTTGCTGGAGGCCAACCACATCTAGTTGTTATTGTAAATGTCATAAATAGTTGTCGCTGTTAGTCAAGAATTGGGCAGCTGAAGAGTATATGGTAGCAAGTCTGTGGTGATACCCAATCACAAGAACACCTATCACTGGCAATGATGTGGAACCTATTGACGTAAGATTTAGTCCCACCATGGCCTGTGAGGGCTTGTGTTATCTTGTGTGAAAGATATTATGCTTGTGTTATCTTGTGCTCTATATCGCACTTTTTTCCTCTCTTTGATTATAGGAAAGAATTTACTGTCTGTATAATATTTGTGTTTATTTGAATGTTTTCCCTATAAAATATTTATACAAGGTACTTTACAACAAACTTTTTGATTCGACCTTTTGTAACTTTTTCCGAGGAAGCCAGCGGTGCTATTTCCATTGTGATCAGAACTCATTTGGGGGTCGACAGAACCCTTATTTATGAATCTCTTCATAAAAGATAAGGTTTGCTTTATAACCTGTTTGTTTATAATTTGACTTTAATTGGTAATGGCGACCGCAAGGTAGGTTATTTCCTTATGAATAACCAACTTCTAATATTTCTGCCTGCTTTTTCAATTTGAAACATCCAGGTGCCAGAATTATATTATTGTTTTCACATTAATATTGAAGACAATTATTGTAATTTGATTTGATGGGTTTGTTATTAACTTTAACAAATCTTTAGTTATCATCAATAGTTAGTTTGTCATTAACTTTCATTATCTAATTGGTTTAACTTGCTTTAAGTATTAGATATTTAATGCATTATTATTTGATAATAATTTGATTCATGATAGTATTTGAGACATAATTTAAATCTTTTGGCCAAATTGTAGGCTTTAGACTTCTTCCAACATTTTCTTGTTGCAATGTTCGACGAAAATTATTTCTTTTATTATTTCTTCAGTCTAATCTATCACCCATCAATTGTATTAAACATAATATCAAATAAAATATCTCACTCACTAAGACATAAGATTTTGAAAAAGAATCCCATTAAAATTCAACAATTATTTAAGAGTGCTTTTATAAAAGCACAACGTTTTAGATTGACTCATTCTGAGGTAAAATAGAGGTAAACATGATATCAAATAAAATATCTCACTCACTAAGACATAAGATTTTGAAAAAGAATCCCATTAAAATTCAACAATTATTTAAGAGTGCTTTTATAAAAGCACAACGTTTTAGATTGACTCATTCTGAGGTAAAATAGATAAACAAACATAAGTCTCCACACAAATGATTCAATCGTGTGGAGACTTTTGTTTGTTTATCCATTTTACCTTAGAATGAGTAAATATCATACAATTACGGATTGCACAACAAATGATTTAAAATTGACTTTAAATGTAATTTAGGTTACAATTTCTCTTAATTCCATATATTAATTTTATTAGAGTTTCATTTATATATGTAAAACTCAGGTGTGTATGTATTCTCTTACATACTTATGAATTTACAAAAAAAACTTTCTAATTGAATCTGAAATACTTTTTTCCAGAGAAAGCTAAACATATTTGATTTTGATTTGAGTTCATTTTTTGAAGGTATAAGGGCTCCATATTTACAGACTCCTTTAAAACAGGATTCAGTATAATGAAACGGTTTCAATTCAATTCGACATAGTTATTGTATGGACCAGAAGATCATTATAAGAAAATCATATTAGTTTGGAAAATGTCTCTAAAATGTGACCCTTGGAGAAAATCTCCTCCTAACGTGTTTCCCTTGTCATTGCTAGAAGAAGCTAATCATTGATGGTGATTATAGCACTACGTCCTAAGAACTATTGTCCCCCCCCCCCCCCCACTTCTGTACTATAGTACTCCAGTTAGCTTCAACGCTTCCTGATTTTGATCAGAGTCCTTTTTTTGGGATCTACCTCCCATATTTAAACAATCCTCTCTAAACAGCTTCGAATCACGTTAAATAGGATTTATAACGATCATACAGTTCAATTAACTTTATATTCTTTTACATAGTTATAAACTTAATGTTTCTCTTTCCATTGCTTGAAGAAGTTAAAGGATATTTTATAACTGAAACTTCAATTTCCTCGAGAAAGTTAATGATGTATTTGGATTTTGATGATAATCTATTTCCCTGTACCTTCGTTTTAATATTGAAAAAAAAAATGTTTGCAAATTTATAATAAGTTTTATATCTTTTTTATTTTATAGTTTTATATCTTTTTTATTTTATAGTTTTATATCTTTTTATTTAATAGTTTTATATCTTTTTTTATTTTATAGTTTTATATTTTTTTTATTTTATAGTTTTATATCTTTTTATTATTTTATAGTTTTATATCTTTTTTATTTTAAGTTTTATATCTTTTTTTATTTTATAGTTTTATATCTTTTTTTATTTTATAGTTTTATATCTTTTTTATTTTATAGTTTTATATCTTTTTTATTTTATAGTTTTATATCTTTTTTATTTTATAGTTTTTATCTTTTTTATTAATAGTTTTTATCTTTTATATTTTATAGTTTTATATCTTTTTATTTTTAGTTTTATATCTTTTTTATTTTATAGTTTTTTATCTTTTTATTAATAGTTTTATATCTTTTATTTTTATAGTTTTATATCTTTTTTATTTTATAGTTTTATATCTTTTTTATTTTATAGTTTTATATCTTTTTTATTTAATAGTTTTATATCTTTTTTATTTTATAGTTTTATATTTTTTTTTATTTAATAGTTTTATATCTTTTTTATTTTATAGTTTTATATCTTTTTTATTTTATAGTTTTATATCTTTTTTATTTTATAGTTTTATATCTTTTTTTTCGTAATCTATAATTTATGGTCTGTGTTAATTTTTTTTATCTGAGGAAAAAACTTAAGTGTAACAGAACTATAGAAGATTTGAATTGTTTTCGTTATATGATCAGGAAATCCGATCACGATATCGCAAATTTCATGAATCTTTACCCTCCAAGCTAAATCCTTTAATTCAGATATTATTATCCCACCAAATTCCTACCAATGCTATCAGAAGGTTAGCTCAGTGGCTAACGTACTCGTCCTCTGAACTGGTAGGTCTGTGGTTCGATACTCACCTGGTCCTCGATTTATTCACGCAGGAGGTGAATAAATCTGGTAATTTTCTCTCTCTGAGAGGATATTAAACCTGTTTTGATCTTTGCGTTCCTCAACCAGGCCATGACTTGTTGACAAGTTGCCCTTTAGCCACCACCGTTGAAAACCATGGAGGTACCCGATGTGGACCTCGCGAGGTCGGGCAAAACAATGCTAGAGGACATTAGCCGTCGGTCTCGAGCCTGTACAATGTCAGGTACTCGTTAAAGATCCCTACTCGAAATTCACTTGAGTTAGGCAAAATTTAGGATTCCCAATGTATAATCAACAGGTAATGTGGCATTCGCCTATTACTAAAATGGGTACCAAGTAATAAATGAGCCACAAATTCCGTCTCCAGGACAGCACTACTATATAAGGTGAAAGCCTTATAAGTGTGGGCGTTGGAAAACAAAGAACACAACTGTTAATTAACAGCTGGCTTTCAACTTCACTAATAGAATGAAGTACAAATTAATGAATCATCAAATCATTCATTAATGATTGTATCATTTCATTAATCATTCATAAAGGATTGTATTATTACTAATTCTAATCAAATCATTCGCTGAGTAGAATAATTTCTGCATCACGGACAGGTTAATACCAGCTAATATCAAAAGCCAATTTTACAATTCTACTCTTTTTTTTGAAATTTTTGAGAAAAAAGTTTAAAATAATAGTTGTAATCTATTATGTTTTTTTTATTTTCTCTAGGCTAGGTTATGTTAGGTTGCAATGACAGTTTTATAAGAGGACATACATAGTCCAAACATTGCCCTCTTTGTAATACAACACTGTTTACATTCTACTAATTGGGAGTACAGGTTGAATCTCTTTAATACGGTAGTCATTCGTCTGACAAGATGTGTCGATACCTCACACAATGAAGAGTCATTCTACATTGGGAGCACAAACATTTGCCTAAAACAAGTGTATTTTAGAGTAGTCATCTTTAACGATTACCTGACATTGTATAGGCTTGAGGCCGACGGCTTAACGTCCTCTCCGAGGGGACCAAGTGTTCAGTTTTTTTTCACTTTTCTTAATTAAGTGAATAAATCGACTTCAAGAATAGATATTACCAGACAGATGTCTATGCAACTAACAAATTTGATAAAAGATCCTTTAAATTTCGCTGTTTATAAATCGACATATTTAAATTCTAAAAAAATAAAAATAATAGTACTCATGGGATTTCACAATTAGTAAATCAATAAAAATGTTAAAATTATAACTTTAAATTACACAAAGCACAACACAGAAAAGGAATAAAAAGCATACTTACAGAATTCTCAATAATTTCGAACTGTTGTTCGCCATCAGGAGTAGACTAGAAGAGATCTCTATCACTTCGTCCTCTCTTCTAGTCCTACTCCTGATGACGAACAACAGTTCGAAATTTGAGAATTCCGTAAGTGTGCTTTTTATTTTTGTAATTTTAAAGTTTTATAGTCCTTGTGGACCGTTTCTTTAGTAAAAATGTTTAAAGTAGTCATTTGTTACTGCCTTTGTTTTTAAATGATGTGAAAGTCGTGTAATTACTTTGTAATCCGAGACCCCCCCCATTCGGTGTAATCTGATCTTTATCTCAATTCATTCCGAACTTGATCATTCGCTTGATAACCGTCATCATGATAAGCAGAAACACATGCTAAGCAAGAAATAGATTCCTTATCAGTACAGTTATAAGAAACATAACCTTTCATTATGTTAATTAAAGAAACTTTACGATTTCATTTGATAAGGAAGTAGTTTAGCTACCTGAACGTCCTCCCACCATATGATTCATTTTATAAATATATTATTTTAAACAAAATAATATGTATATATGTTGTATTATATACATATTATATGTGCTTCGCAGGTACGCTTGGTGTCCCTATCTCTTCTCTCCTGATGACGGTTAAACCGAAAATTAGAGACTGTAAGTCTGTTAGGTATGTATAGGTACTATGTACCTATTTTTTCTTTTGAAACACACACACATATATATATATACCATGATAAACGAAAAACGGTCCGGCAGGACAAATAACAATTAAAATAAGCAGTGACACATAAACAGAAACACAACAAAGACTTCACTTTTCAATATTTCGACCGTAATGGAAAAAAGTTTATATATATATATTATATATTATATATATATATATATATATATAATATATATATTATATATATGATCAAACCACAATAAGAAATGGGAAAACAAGACTAAGATCTTTCAACCGTAACAAGCGGTTGGGTTTTTGACTCTGACGAAGACCGCTTGTTACGGTTGAAAGATCTTAGTCTTGTTTTCCCATTTCTTATTGTGGTTTGATCATTGATTGTTGTTTCACGTGTTTATGTGAAATCTTTTTATATTATATATATATATATAAAGATTTCACATAAACACGTGAAATAACAATCAATGATCAAACCACAATAAGAAATGGGAAAACAAGACTAAGATCTTTCAACCGTAACAAGTGGTCTTCGTCAGAGTCAAAAAACCAACTGAAACCCAAGTCAGAGTCAGTTCGGTTTTTGACTCTGACGAAGACCGCTTGTTACGGTTGAAAGATCTTAGTCTTGTTTTCCCATTTCTTATTGTGGTTTTATCATATATATATATATATATATATATAAAGTGTGTGTGTGTGTGTGTGTGTGTGTGTGGTGTATGTGTGTGTGTTTTGTTAAAAATGCTCTGAGAAGAAGCCGAACCTGAACAATCAGACCATGAGCTTCTCAAAATATTAAAACTGCATGCAGGAACACAAGATATTTAGTTCAAACCTTGATTCAGTTCAAAGTGATTAGTGTTTTTAGTCAATAACAACCATGAACATGTCATGGTTGGAGGACCTGTCCATAACCCGTGTAAGACTCCCACTCAATTTATGTAAATATTTCTTATTGTGTTAGTATGTCTAACAATTTAGATAGTTTTTATTTGCATTTGAGTTAAGTTATATTCTTATTATTAGTCCCTAAAGACTACCTGATGATGGTCAAAGCGGAGACCGTTGGGGCCTTCAACCGTCTCTGAACCAGTGCGCTTGGTTTCCCTCTCTTATCTCTCCTGAAGACGGTTCAAACCGAAAATTACAGACTGTAAATGTGTGTTTTTAATTTATTTATGTTTCTTTATGTACATTGAACTATTTATATATGTATATATATTTATATATATATACACAATTAAAAGAAACGGTCCAGCGGACTTTTTTAAATGAAATAAATTCAAAACGAAGGAAACACACAGAAAGACACAGACATAACTCATACCTCCTGATGACGACGTTGGTCGAAATATCGAAGTGAGTTATGTCTGTGTCTTTTTGTGTGTTTCCTTCGTTTTGAATTTATTTTATTTATATATACATACGTATATTCCTATATAAATATGAATATTTTCAAGTTAAAACGATAAACTTTGTCTTAAATCTTCAATGTAGAAGGAGGTCAAATAAGCTATGAAAGAAAGAAACAAAGAAAGCCATGTTCTATTTAAGAAATTATTTCGTAACACAAAATCTATCTTTTCGATTTTCAAAAATGTTATTTTTGCTGTAGTTTTATTAATGATATTATATGCATCAGTAGTGTTATATACCAAAATAAACATATATACTCAAAAACGAAGAAAAGCAACACACAGAGAAAGAGTGCTTGGTCGCCCATTCTCTTTTCTTCTAATGACGGATAATCCGAAAATTTGAGTTTGTAAGTGTGTCTATTTCTCTGTGTGTTGCTTTTCTTTGTTTTTGAGCTGATCTGCGTCTAGTTTGGATCGTTTTTGTTTTTGAATTTTGAGTGAAAATAAGCATATATATTGATAAGTGGATAAGATCACTATCTGTACTACATCTAGGATTGAAAGACTAATAAACATCTTCCATTTAGACATTTATATTATACCTAAATGAGACATTATATATTATATACCCAAGAAGTTTGATATTAAGTTTACTTATAGTAAAGTTGAGTGTAGGCCACTCGGGATTTTTAAACCTTGATATAGTCTGACCAGCACCTACACGCTGACAGTTTAAGGACTACCCTTATCCTTGTGGATTTGGTCGTCCTCCTCCAAAGAGGGAAATACCCATTCCCCCGGGCCAGGGCTCATTAAGAATGAGTACCAGTATAGGAGCATTTTGCCAATTAAACCTTGATATATGATTCTAACCACCTCTAACCTGTTTTGACTTTATATGTGTTCCTAAGCCTTTCGGCCATATAACTACCAAAAAATCAAATCAGGCCCGACTAGTTTAACGTGCTGCCCTTTAGCAACTTTAGATTAAACCACCTCTAACCACCTCTAACCACCTCCAACCACCTCTAACCATCTACTTACCAAGGCTGTCTCCTCTTCCTTTCTGAAGCCAGCTATCCGATGCTGCTAGCAGTCCATGCACTAGCAGCACAGGCAGTGCTGCTCTCTGCTGGGCAGCTTTTATTCTATGTAATCTTAGTACGTATCCATCTTCTGTTACAACTTCGTGAAGTTCTCCAACGTATCCTTCTTTTGATATCATTTCTAGCTAGAACAAAAATAAATCATGTTGAAATTAGTGCTAACAGAAGAACGTAGAAGTAGTATAGTATAATAATATAGTATAGCAGTATAGTATAATACTATACTATAGTAGTATAGTATAATGCTATAGTATAGTAGTATTGTATAATACTATAGTATAGTAGTATAGTATAATACTATAATATAGTAGTATAGTATAATACTATAGTATAGTAGTATAGTATAATACTATAGTATAGTAGTATAGTATAATAGTATAGTGTAGTAGTATTGTATAATACTATAATATAGTAGTATAGTATAGTAGTATAGTATAATACTATAGTATAGTAGTATAGTATAATACTATAGTATAGTAGTATAGTATAATACTATAGTGTAGTAGTATAGTAGTATAGTATTATACTATAATATAGTAGTATAGTATAGACATTGTGAAGAATATTTTGATAGCAGCAGGTATACAGATGAAAGGTGACTATCGCGATCTGCTTTAATTCATTTTAGTTTCCTCTTTTTCCAGGTGTCTTTAACTTTTCAGATAAGTTTTTTTGCTAAAGTTTTGTCAACATAAAAATACATTTATTGTTTCTTTGTTTCAATCAGTGTTGTCAAACTAATACTTTTGTTTTATATGTTAATTTAGTAACTGATAAAATGAGATCCAGTTATTTAAATAGGATTGGGTAGGTTATGATTTGGTTATCAATGGTTTACAAAGAAACATTCCCTTATAAACCATTTAGAAAGGGTTAGGTTAGCTCAGTAGTTAGCTTTCTCGTCTCTAAACTGGTAGGTCCAAGGTTCAATTCCCATCTGGCGTTCGATTTATTTAGGTGGGAGATGAATAAATATGTGATTGTTCTTTCTCGGAGATTATATTTGATTTATTCCCTCAGAAGATGAATAAATTTGAGTACGTCCGTCCATCGGAGAGAACGTTAGGTCGACGGTCCTGAGCCTGTACGATGTCAGGTACTCGTTAAAGATCTCTACTCTAAATATGCTTGAGAGAGGATATATTTAGGAGTCCCAATGTAGAATTACCGATCAAGAAAAAAGATCGTAAAGAGCTGACGTTTTTAACCCTTTAGGGGGATCGGTTTGAACCAGAATTTCTCAAACGTTTTTCAACTCGGAGCCCTTTTTGCTTCAGTAACTTTCCCAGGAACCCCAGAGAAAGTGTGTGTGTGAGAGAGAGTGCGTAGAGAGATAGTACGTGCGAGAGAGAGATAGTGTCTGTGTGAGAGAAAGGGAGTGTGTGAGAGAGAGTGTATATGAGAGAGAGAGTGTGTGAGAGATAGTATGTGCGAGAGAGAGAGAGTGTGTGAGAGAGAGTATATGAGAGAGTGTGTGTGAGAGATAGTATGTGCGAGAGAGAGAGAGTGTGTGAGAGAGAGTATATGAGAGAGTGTGTGAGAGAGAGTATATGAGAGAGAGAGTGTGTGAGAGACAGTATGTGCGAGAGAGAGAGTGTGTGAGAGAGAGTATATGAGAGAGTGTGTGTGAGAGATAGTATGTGCGAGAGAGAGAGAGTGTGTGAGAGATAGTATGTGCAAGAGAGAGAGTATCTGTGTGAGAGAGTTTGTGAGAGAGTGTATATGAGAGAGAGTATGTGAGAGAGTGTATATGAGAGAGAGTGTGTGTGAGAGAGTGTATATGAGAGAGTGTGTGTGAGAGATAGTATGTGAGAGAGAGTGTGTGTGAGAGAGAGGGTGTGAGTGATAGTATGTGCGAGAGAGAGAGTGTGTGAGAGATAGTATGTGCGAGAGAGAGAGTGTGTGAGAGAGAGTATATGAGAGAGAGTGTGTGAGAGAGTGTGTGAGAGAGAGTGTGTGTGAGAGAGAGGGTGTGAGTGATAGTATGTGCGAGAGAGAGAGAGTGTGTGAGAGATAGTATGTGCGAGAGAGAGAGTATCTGTGTGAGAGAGTTTGTGAGAGAGTGTATATGAGAGAGAGTATGTGAGAGAGTGTATATGAGAGAGAGTGTGTGTGAGAGAGTGTATATGAGAGAGAGTGTGTGAGAGATAGTATATGAGAGAGAGTGTGTGTGAGAGAGAGGGTGTGAGTGATAGTATGTGCGAGAGAGAGAGAGTATCTGTGTGAGAGAGAGTATGTGCGAGAGAGAGAGTATCTGTGTGAGAGAGTTTGTGAGAGAGTGTATACGAGAGAGAGTATGTGAGAGAGTGTATATGAGAGAGAGTGTGTGTGAGAGAGTGTATATGAGAGAGAGTGTGTGAGAGATAGTATGTGAGAGAGAGTGTGTGTGAGAGAGAGGGTGTGAGTGATAGTATGTGCGAGAGAGAGAGAGTGTGTGAGAGATAGTATGTGCGAGAGAGAGAGTATCTGTGTGAGAGAGTTTGTGAGAGAGTGTATATGAGAGAGAGTATGTGAGAGAGTGTATATGAGAGAGAGTGTGTGTGAGAGAGTGTATATGAGAGAGAGTGTGTGAGAGATAGTATGTGAGAGAGAGTGTGTGTGAGAGAGAGGGTGTGAGTGATAGTATGTGCGAGAGAGAGAGTGTGTGAGAGATAGTATGTGCGAGAGAGAGAGTGTGTGAGAGAGAGTATATGAGAGAGAGTGTGTGAGAGAGTGTGTGAGAGAGAGTATGTGAGAGAGAGTGTGTGTGAGAGAGAGGGTGTGAGTGATAGTATGTGCGAGAGAGAGAGAGTGTGTGAGAGATAGTATGTGCGAGAGAGAGAGTATCTGTGTGAGAGAGTTTGTGAGAGAGTGTATATGAGAGAGAGTATGTGAGAGAGTGTATATGAGAGAGAGTGTGTGTGAGAGAGTGTATATGAAGAGAGTGTGTGAGAGATAGTATGTGAGAGAGAGTGTGTGTGAGAGAGAGGGTGTGAATGATAGTATGTGCGAGAGAGAGAGAGTGTGAGAAATAGTATGTGCGAGAGAGAGAGTATCTGTGTGAGAGAGTTTGTGAGAGAGTGTATATGAGAGAGAGTATGTGAGAGAGTGTATATGAGAGAGAGTGTGTGTGAGAGAGTGTATATGAGAGAGAGTGTGTGAGAGATAGTATGTGAGAGAGAGTGTGTGTGAGAGAGAGGGTGTGAGTGATAGTATGTGCGAGAGAGAGAGTGTGTGAGAGATAGTATGTGCGAGAGAGAGTGTGTGAGAGAGAGTATATGAGAGAGTGTGTGTGAGAGATAGTATGTGCGAGAGAGAGAGAGTGTGTGAGAGATAGTATGTGCAAGAGAGAGAGTATCTGTGTGAGAGAGTTTGTGAGAGAGTGTATATGAGAGAGAGTATGTGAGAGAGTGTATATGAGAGAGAGTGTGTGTGAGAGAGTGTATATGAGAGAGAGTGTGTGAGAGATAGTATGTGAGAGAGAGTGTGTGTGAGAGAGAGGGTGTGAGTGATAGTATGTGCGAGAGAGAGAGTGTGTGAGAGATAGTATGTGCGAGAGAGAGAGTGTGTGAGAGAGAGTATATGAGAGAGAGTGTGTGAGAGAGTGTGTGAGAGATAGTATGTGAGAGAGAGTGTGTGTGAGAGAGAGGGTGTGAGTGATAGTATGTGCGAGAGAGAGAGTGTGTGAGAGATAGTATGTGCGAGAGAGAGAGTGTGTGAGAAAGAGTATATGAGAGAGTGTGTGTGAGAGATAGTATGTGCGAGAGAGAGAGAGTGTGTGAGAGATAGTATGTGCAAGAGAGAGAGTATCTGTGTGAGAGAGTTTGTGAGAGAGTGTATATGAGAGAGAGTGTGTGAGAGAGTGTATATGAGAGAGAGTGTGTGTGAGAGAGTGTATATGAGAGAGAGTGTGTGAGAGATAGTATGTGCGAGAGAGAGAGTATCTATGTGAGAGAGAGGGTGTGAGTGATAGTATGTGCGAGAGAGAGAGTATCTGTGTGAGAGAGTGTATATGAGAGAGAGTGTGTGAGAGATAGTGTATATGAGAGAGAGTGTGTGAGAGAGTGTGTGAGAGTGTTTATGAGAGAGAGTGTGTGAGAGATAGTATGTGCGAGAGAGAGAGTATCTATGTGAGAGAGAGTGTGTGTGTGAGAGAATGCATGAGAGAGATAGTATGCGCGAGAGAGAGATAGTATCTGTGAGAGAGAGAGTGTGAGAGATAGTATGTATACATGTATGTAAACTTTAACACAAAGTTTATTTTTTAATCATTTTTGGTTTTGTAGTTGAAAGTTTGATTCCCAAGTCAGACAGAGCATTAAGTCTACTTTAGTATTTAGTTTTTATGGCAGTATAAAAGAAAAATCCAGTTTTACGTAAGTAAGTAGTGGGAAGTGGCAGGAATGTGTGAAGTGCTACTTTTACAATAGAAAGCAATTTGGGAACCAGATAGCTCCAAAAACTGACTAGTGATTCATCCTAAATATGAATAAAATTTTGGCAACTTCTACTTATCTGTATATGTCTTATTCGGTTTTATGATTCACAAGAAACACAGAATAAATCCATACCCACTAAAGAAAAAAATTTAGAAAAAAATTTTGTCTAAATGTTTTTCGCGGAACCCTAGACAGACGGTTAGGTTAGGTTAGTTTGCAGTGACAGTCCCACAAGGGAACACACGTAGGCCAAGCATTGGCCCTTTGTGATACCACACAATGAAGATTGATTCTACAGTGGGAGTCCTAAATTTTGCCTAACTCAAAATGTATTTAGAGTAGGGGATCTTTAACGAGTACCTGACTTCGTACAGGCTCAGGACCGACGGTTTAACGTCCTTCTCCGAGGGACGACATGCTCAGATTTATTCACCTCCCGCGTGAATAAATCGAGGGCCAGGTGAGGATTGAACCCCGGTCCTATCTAGTTTAGAGGTGAGCACGTAACCACTGAGCTAGCTTGGCCCCTAGACAGACGGTTAAGGAACCCACTTTGGGAATCTCTGGTTTAAACAATAAAAAAAAAGACGCCATTTAGAAAATTTTTTTTTTAAGTTCTTTTGCCTTACTTTAAAGGAACTTTCATTGATGAAATCTTCTTCAGCAGAACTTAAGTCATAAGAAGATATTTCCCTATCTATCAGAGAACATGAATCATTAATATTTGATAAAGGTAATAGAGTCCACCAGTCATTGCCAATATTGCAAGTCATAAAGATTTCACCTTGACTGTTTACATCAATGTCTCTGATTCATCATTTTTAATTAATTATTTTTTTATAGTCATTTGTTATTAAATGACTTTGACATATTTTTTCCCCAATAACGAATTATTTATTGTTTTTCTATTGGAATATTTTTATCTGTTTCGTCATAAAGTCTCGTCGACTAATATTCCTTATGCGTCCAGTAATAGCAAATTTAAAAGAAAATCAAGAACTTTTTGCCTTGAAATATATATATATATATATATCAATGATCAAATCAGAATAAGAAAATGGGAAAACAAGACTCTTATAAAACCTTTTTCATAGGCAGAAGTAAGAGTTTTTTAACTAAGAAAATGAAATTTACATTATTTAAAGGAACAACAATGTTAACCGGACAAAACCTTCGACTAGATTGTTAAACCTGTTAAACCTTTGAATCTGTTTTATATATATATATATATATTAGTCGCTCTCTGCCCGTACAAGTGAACGCACGTACCTCTTCTTCTTCACTTCTACTCTCTCCCTGAAGACGAACTTCAGTTCGAAATATCGATCCAGTAAGTTTTCTCGCTTCTTCTATATGTTGTCTTATTTCATTTTTATATATATATCATGATAAACGAAAAACGGTCCGGCAGGACAGATAACACTTAAAATAAACAGTGACACATAGACTGAAACATAACAAAAGACTCACTTTTCAATATTTCGACCGTAATGGCGGTCGTCCTCAGGAGAAGAAGTGAATTGATGGAGGGACGACAGTCAACTCAGTTTTTTGTTTTCTCTGTTTCAGCTTACTTACTATCGGATGCAGGTTTCGATGTCTGGCTGGGAAACGTCAGAGGGAACTGCTATTCCAAGAATCACCTGCATTATTCCCCGAAACAAGTCGACTTTTGGAATTTCAGGTAATATCAACGATTCTTATATAATTATCATATTATTGTTATATATTGTTATAAAATAAGTTATTATTATATAAGTATTATTATATAATAAATTGATTCCTGTCTACCTTATTTTCTGTGACCGGGCGCGCATGCGGCAACACTGTTGGTCTCCAACCGTCTCTGTGCCAGTTCGCTTGCTTTCTCCATTTATCTATTAATACTATTGACTATTTCATTGATTTTGTTTAACATGTCACTTGGCCAACTCGTTTTCCAGTTGAATCCTGTTAGCAGGAGGTTTGTTCATAGGATCGAATCTCTCAGTCTTAAGATCGTGAATGACGAGACTGCGGTTAATTTTAATGATACCTGTTTGAAAGAGGATCTGCTGCCTATTTATACCAATATATATATGCTTTTTCCATTTGCCATATATTTTCCATATATGCTTTTTATCCATTTTTCCTATGCTTGTCATGGAATTAGGTAGATTAATTTTTGAGCTACCAGTGAATTATAAGAAAATAATAAGGCAAATAGAACATCTTTCTAAAAAGATTATTAATGCTGAAGCCGCTGTGCTTTTTAACAACACTTGTTTAAAAGAAGACTTGCTGCCAGTATACACGAATATATAATATATATATATATATATATATATATATATATATATATATATATATATCATTCGAAACATGTCGACCATAGGAGATGTACTTTATTGTGTAGACGAAATAACGAGAGTGTTATTTAGAAAAATTGAGAAACTTGTTAAGAAACAGGTATCAGCTAAATTTGGTGTCATTTACAATAATGTATATATATATCAGTATGTATACCAATATATATCAGTTAACTTCAGCTACTCAAAGGGACTACTTCTGCCCGATGACGACGACTGTCGAAATATCGTTGTGAGTCTTTTGTGTGTGTCTTTATTTGTTTTTCTCTTTCCTGTGTGAACTATATATATATATATATATATATATATTGATCAAACCACAATAAGAAATGGGAAAACAAGACTTATTTTCTTGTTTTAGTCTTGTTTTCCCATTTCTTATTGTGGTTTGATCATTGATTGTTGTTTCACGTGTTTATGTGAAATCTTTTTATATATATGTTCTATTAAAACCTATGCCTATTTCAATTTTGACACATTTTCGAATTAATTTTTCAAATTTCCTTACCTCTGGCTTCCATAAGTTTGGGACAAGATAAATCAGTTCTCCAAAATTTTTATTTCTGTATATCATCGACATGTTTCGGTCTTCGTCGACCATTATCAAGAAAGTTATTTAGAATCGTAGTTTCACAATTTACTTAAAAAACTAATATAAATTTAAACTGAAAAAATTTATATATATATATATATATATATAAATTAAATGAAACGGTCCAATGGATTTTTAAATAAAAACCAATTAAAAAAATAGAGCACACAGATAGACACAGGAATAACTCACTTCTATATTTCGTTCATCGTCGTCATCAGGAGGCGGAGAGTGCCGCAGAAAGGCAGAGCGGCGGAATATATTTATTCATATATATATATAGTTAAATAACATCCCATATTTGGCTTGTATCTGGGGCGTTATTTAACAATATATGTTTAAATGAATGACTGCTTCCAACTTTTACATATATATATATATATATTATTTTATTAGAATATTGTACTTTAATACAACATGAGATGTTCTAGACTAGAGCATTAGATATGGAGTAACAAAAAAAAATAGTTTTAAATTTATATTGGTTAACTTTTTTTCTCTTTTTGACTCATTTTAGAAAAGACCTTGGAGAATATTCTGTTTAAAATCCCCCCCCCCCCCCACCCACCCACGCATTACTCTCCCACTCACCATGATTACTCGCCTTTAAACAATCATCCCTAATAGTATTGCATTAGTTTTGGTTTCTGGTCCAGGTAGTTTTACAATTGAACCATGTCATTGCATTGTAAGGTGTCATAACATCCTTTGTAGAAAGTAAAAAAAAAAAAAAAAAAACAGTTTGTTTTCAAGTCTTTCTTTGCATTTTAACTTTAATTCTAATGTAGTGTAATCAGTTATTATGTGGTATTTACTCATTGTAGGGTAAAAAGCTAATGAAATGGTCTCCACACATAAAAATTTTAATGATATAAACAACGCGTTTCGAACACGTAGTGTTCTTCCTCAGGCATTAACTAAGGATGAGTGCCTCTCCTACAATTTTACCCTAAATTACCCTAATAATTTTACCCTAAAATTTTTACCCTACATTTTAACTTTATTTAAAACATTTTCGCGAAATTTATAATCTATATGACATAGAGGAGATAACATTATTTGAGGCTGGTTTATTAAATTATCTATATATATAACATATTCTCTGAATATTCTCATTTATCAAATGTGAAGATGGTACATCTTCAGAACAACCTTTTAAATTTATCTATAGATAACACATACTCCTCATAGACTTGTTTATGTGAATTACAGATAAAACTACTTTAAACTACCTTGTCACTATATCTATAGATTATATTCTTTCATAAGTTTTGATATATATATATATATATATATCAGTTGACTGTCGTCCCTCCGTCAATTCACTTCTTCTCCTGAGGACGACCGCCATTACGGTCGAAATATTGAAAAGTGAGTCTTTGTTGTGTTTGAGTTTATGTCACTGCTTATTTTAATTGGTATATATATACATATATATATATAACATTCTGTCATAATTAATTTTTTCTGATAGCCTGAAAACACTATTTTTAATGCATTAGCAGTATATCTATAGATAACACTTTCTCATAATTATTCATTCATCTGATGGAGTGATAACACTACTTTAAACTACAACATCAGTACTTATAGATAATACTCTTTCATAATTGCTCATTTCAGATCTAAAGTTAAGAATATAATAACTCCTTTTTCCAATATATCTATAGATAACACTTTATTAGACTTTTCACTTATCTGATGTAGTGATAACACTACCTTCAACTACATTATGAATATATCTATAGATAACTGTTCAGATTTTAACTTAGTATACCTGCTCTTAAGGCTGCCTAGCGTTACTTACCAGCTTAGGGCGGTTTAGCATTACCTGCCCTCCTAACTTTGCCCAATGTACCTGGCTAGTCTCGAACCCTTCGCCTATTCATTCCCTTTCCAACCAGCAAGCAGTCAACATCTCAAGCATTCTATTCTCTACCTCCAAGCAAGCAAGACATCAAGCATTCACTTCCCAACCTCCAAGCGCCCACTCTCTCCACCATCGTTCAAGTATCTCTGTCATCACAGGGCCAACTCTCCAACCAAGCAACAACTACCCTCAAGCAACCCCGGTTGTGATACCAGCCACAACAATAACACTTTATCATACTTTCCACTTATCTAGTGTAGTGATAACACTACTTTCAACTACATTATGAATATATCTATAGATAACACTTTATCGTACTTTCCACTTATCTGATGTAGTGATAACACTACCTTCAACTACATTATGAATATATCTATAGATAACTCTTTCTCATATATACATTTGTCAGATGTAACAAACTACCTTATTTAACATGTCTATACATAAAAATACATCACAGTTTTTTTTTTATTGTTTAAACCATTCCCTTAGTGGGTGATGACGTTGCCGTTTACTGGCTTTTAATTTGATCGGTGATTCTACAGATTCTATAGTGGGGAGTCCTAAATTTTTGCCTAATTTAAGTGAATTTCGAGTAGGGAACTTTAACAAGTACCTGACATGATATAGGCTCGGTACCGACTGTTTAACGTCCGGACGTTTTCGGATTTATTTACCTTCCGCGTGAATAAATCGAATGATAGGTGGGGATCGAACACCGGATCTACCAGCCCAGAGGCGAGTACGTTAACAATTGAAGATAGGTAGCACACAAAGTAAAGAAACACACTTACAAACTCAAATTTTCGGGCAATCCGTTTTCAGAAGAAAAGAGAAAAGGAGACCAAGTACGTTGTAGACGCAACGACAAGTAACCCAAACGTCTACAATGTGCTTGGTCTCCTTTTCTCTTTTCTTCTGAAGACGGATTACCCCGAAAATTTGAGTTTGTAAGTGTGTTTCTTTACTTTGAGTGCTATCTATCCTCAATTTTGAACTGTTATATGTAACAATAAAGTGTTTCTTAAAATCACCAAGGAAAAATGAAAATATGGAATTTAAAGCAAGTATACCATTGTTATTAAAACAGTGAAGGAAGTAATTTATACAAAGTTATTCATTAATATTAAATTAAATAATTATATAAATTGTATCTATATATAAATTCTCTTCGTGGCTCTATATGTATGTATGTATGTTTGTACCTTATGCATTCGGCCTACAATAAACCTTTTTCAAAAATTCTTTTGCAAGGCACTTTCTATAGGTCTTGGGGTGGTTTTAGGCTATTAAACTCTGGGGGGCAGCCTAACCCAGGCTCCCTAGGGCCCTATAATAGATAAGGTTTGCTGTATAACCTGTTTGTTTACATTTTGACTTTAATTGGTAATGGCAACCGCAGGTAGGTTATTCTTTGTGATAATATTTCCACATGCTTTGTTCAATTATTTTTTCGATACAATGCTTCTTCATAAACAAATAATATTTCATCAAAATATTGTTATTCAAACTTTTAAGAGACAATTTTGTTTACTGATATAATTTTAATTGGACATTTAAAACTGTGTGAAGTCTTCAAATTGAAATCATTGAATAAAATGTAATGTGATATGGTTTAGCCTCTTCAACTAACTGGTTCCTAATTGAAACGATTTGGGGGTTTAAAATTCGTATCATATTTAACAGATAAGACATATCACATTTAATGAGCTTAGACTTCTTTCAAATTTCTTCATGTAGTATTGTTCGGTAAAAAAAATTCTTTTTATTATTTGTTTAATCTAATCTATCAACTTCCAATATTATTAGACAATGTGTGAAATTTATAATCACTGTTAGATTATATATTTTTTGCATAATCTATAATTTTAATTCTGTATTAATTTCGTTTATCTCAAAAAAGTTAAGTGTAACGGAACTATAGAAAATTTAAATTGTTTTCGTTATATGTAATTTATTATTAGAGTTGGAATTAAATTGTTTCCTGGGTAAAGCCGGGTAGATCAGCTAGTAATTAATTAAATTTAATTAACTAATAGAAGGAATATCAGTGATGTAACATTGTGTTATTGCCAGCAGGGGCGACAATGTGTTTCCCCCACTCTCCTACCAGCCGTTAATAATCCCTTAACTTTCAAAATTCCAAAAGTCCTCAAAATATTTATTTTTATAGAATTACAATCAAAGTTCTAATTTTAGACTGCTGTTATTAGTCCCAGACTTTCCTCTTATTATAGTATACTCGTATAGTGCTAATTGTGAAAACAAGTCTTTTTTTGAGCCCTGAAGCAGATATAAATATATGTCGAAACGTCGGCAAAATAAGTGTTTTCAATCCAGAACTAAGCCTTTAAAAAAAAAAAATATTCAAAAGTTATGAATAGTGGGTCAAAGAAAAGTATATCATGATGATTGATGATTAAATAACATTCATCAGTGACGTTGCAAGAGGGGGGGGGGGAGGGGTGGACGTCCCACGGGGTGGCATTTTGAGGGGGTAGAAATAAAAAATATAAAAACAAATTAAAATAAAAGTTAAAAAAAAATCAAATTTTTATACCAAAATGGGTCTCCAACGAGTATATTATAGTATACTCGTATACATATATAAAGTCATCATCAAAGAAAACCGAAGATATTCCAAAACAAAAAACGTATAATTCAAATCATAAAAAAAAAATTTTTAAATTAAGTTAACTGTCTACGTAAAGAAATATAGTAAACCCTTTACAAAAAAAAAAAGGTAGTTTTGAAAAATTTAAAATAAATTTTATTTTTAAATTTCAAATATTATAATTGCAAAAATCCGTTTAAAAACAGTATTACATAATTAAAATATAGAAACAATTAGGCCTTAAAAAACTCATTTTGGTATAAAAATTTCAATATTTTTTTAACTTTTATTTTAATTTGTTTTTATATTTTTTATTTTTACCCCACAAAATGCCACCCCCTGAGACGACCCATTATTCATAACTTTTGAATATTTTTTTTTTAAAGGTTTAGTTCTGGATTGAAAACACTTATTTTGACGACGTTTCAACATATATTTATATCTGCTTCAGGGCTCAAAAAAAAACTTGTTTTCACAATTACCACTATTACTAATAACAATTCTTAACCAACAAGTGTTGGTCTAAAGAATAAAACCTAATATTGTTGTAGCAATAGTACTTCTATTCTATAAATATGTTTTTAGCAATGAAGAAGACATAAATATATGTCGAAACGTTGGCAAAAACGTGTTTTGAATACAGACATAAACTCTAAAAAAAAAAAATCTAAAAAATTATTTATTTAAATAGATACAAGATTATCTATGAATTTTCAATCGTACGATGAATTTAAAAAAGAATTTTTTTTAATAATATTAAAAACTATTGTAAAAAAATATTTCTGAATAATTAAGCTAGTCGACCCCCCCCCCCCCCACCAGTTTAATTGAATTGAAGGTCAAATTACGACTGAACCGTAGCAAAGATGCATATAAAACTGTGTGATTTTGAATTAATTTATTACCAGTCATGTTACGCTTTATAACTATACTAATTGAGTATAACGTAACTTTATCTGATTTTAAACTAAAAAAAAAAAAAAAATTAAAAGCATAATGAAAAAACCATTAAGTAAGAACTTTTGTATACAATAAACATCAACGTCTAAATCACAGAAAAAAAAACAAACAAAAAAAACTTAACATCTTTCAATCGTTACAAAGAATTACTTGTTAGTTAGTAAAAAAAACACTGACTCGGACGAAGACCGCTTGTTTTGGTTGAAAGTGGTCAAATTGGTTAAAATCGACAAGCATAGCAAGTAGGTGATTCGTTAGTCTAGGACAGTGTTACCCAAAGTGGGCGGTGCTTTGATATCTGATATTTGATATGGGGCGGTAATGCAAAAAGGAGCGGGGATTCTATTTCCATACATTGAAAATGTTCATGCAATATAATTTCTAAATTTAAGTGAAAACACGACATGTAAACTTATAGGAAGCAGTTTCTTAAAAATCATTTGTTTTGATAATTTATTTTTATGTTAAAAGTATATTCTCACCTAAGTTTCTTTTATTGTGTATTAATTCTTTTGCATAAATATGCTATGAAACAATACATCTATTGGATTCTAAATAAATATTAAATTAGTAATTATTTTAATTTAATTATTTATTACGCTTAATTATTTAATAATTCAGAATAATAAGTAACATTAGTCAGAAACCAAAAAAAAATTGTAAAAATAATAAATTAAATTATTCTACATCTTAAATTAAAATTTATTTGAAAACGACATTTTTTCTTATTATGTTTTTGGCATTTTTCAGACAAAAACATTGTAGTGTTTTTAAAATACTTAAAATATTTTCGAGGTTTAGATGGGGAACTTTGTCTTAAATATTCAATGTAGAAGGAAGTCAGATAAACTATGTAAGTGATTCATTTGTTATTGAAACAAAAGCGATGTTCTCCTGTAGGAGTAAAATATCGTATTACGATATTACGTAGGAGTAATATCGTAATACGAAATCTACACTTGCGCTTTTCAAAAATCTTATTACTACTGTAGTTATACTAGTGATATTATATGTATCAGTGGTATGATATACAAAAATAAGCGTGTATATTGATAAGTGGATCAATCACTATCTGTACTACCTCCAGGAATGAAAGACTAATAAATATCTCCATTTAGACATTTATATTATGCTTAAATGGAACATTAAAAACTCACTGGACAATTACTTCATCCACTGACTATTTTTTCAAATTCATAACTAAAAACATAGGAAACTATGACGAACAAGACCACATGACCGTGAATACGACATCATTACTGTACAGACGAACTTAACTTAAAAACTCACTGAACAATTACTTCATCCACTGACTATTTTTTCAAATTCATGACTAAAAACATAGGAAACTATGACGAACAAGATCATATGACTGTGAATACGACGTCATTACTGTACAGACGAACTTAACTTAAAAACTCACTGAACAATTACTTCATCCACTGACTATTTTTTCAAATTCATGACTAAAAACATAGGAAACAATGACGAACAAGACCATATGACCGTGAATACGACGTCATTACTGTACAGACGAACTTAACTTAAAAACTCACTGAACAATTACTTCATACACTGACTATTTTTTCAAATTCATGACTAAACACATAGGAAACAATGACGAACAAGACCATATGACCGTGAATACGACGTCATTAACGTACAAATGATTTTGATATCTGATATGAATTACTGACAATACAAGTTATAGTTGCACAGTAAGCAAGCAGTAGAAGGACTCTGGTCTGCAACTGCCAGTAACGACATACACTATAATGCGAATACGGCCGCGTATATATTTTTGAAACCGCGTATATTTATTCGAAACTGCGTATATTTATTCGAAACAGCGTATATATTTTCGAAACCGCGTATATATTTTCGAAACCGCGTATATATTTTCGAAACCGCGTATATATTTTCGAAACCGCGTATATATTTTCGAAACCGCGTATATTTATTCGAATACCACGTATATATTTTCGAAACCGCGTATATTTATTCGAAACAGCGTATATATTTTCGAAACCGCGTATATATATTCGAATACCGCG
Organism: Hermatobates lingyangjiaoensis; assembly: GCA_026182355.1. Taxonomy (NCBI): domain Eukaryota; kingdom Metazoa; phylum Arthropoda; class Insecta; order Hemiptera; family Hermatobatidae; genus Hermatobates; species Hermatobates lingyangjiaoensis. The sequence continues at coordinate 29,619 of JAPFBL010001085.1, read as the reverse complement.
TATATATATTCTAAATCGCGTATATATTTTCGAAACCGCGTATATTTATTCGAAACAGCATATATATTTTCGAAACTGAGTATATATATTCGAATACCACGTGTATAATATATATGTGAATATATATAAATACGTATATATAAATACAACTATGGGTTTTTATGAGGAGATAAGAAGAGTATATTGAGAAGATGCCTATGAAAAAGGTTTTAAATAAAACCGAAACGTCGGCATTGAGAGTTTGATTTTGATCCTGGAAAATTGGCCGAATCCCGATTACATTATACACCTATTCTATCCAACGGTTGATATATTATTGAATTTGTTATATTATTGGGTTTATATAAATACAACTGTGGGTTTTTATGAGGATATAAGAAGAGTATATGGAGAAGATGCCTATGAAAAAGGTTTTAAATAAAACCGAAACGTCGGCATTGAGAGTTTGATTTTGATCCTGGAAAATTGACCGAATCCCGATTACATTATACACCTATTCTATCCAACGGTTGATATATTATTGAATTTGTTATATTATTGGGTTTATATAAATACAACTATGGGTTTTTATGAGGGGATAAGAAGAGTATATGGAGAAGATGCCTATGAAAAAGGTTTTAAATAAAACCGAAACGTCGGCATTGAGAGTTTGATTTTGATCCTGGAAAATTGACCGATCACATTGATTACATTACATTATACCGGAAAATTGATTACATTATACACCTATAATATATATATATATATATATATATATACTATATATAATATATATATACAAGTTTTGTTAAAACCTATGCCAATTTCTAGTTTCACACTTTTTCGGGTTAATTTTTCCCATCTTCTGATCTCAGAAGATGGGAAAAATTAACCCGAAAAAGTGTGAAACTAGAAATTGGCATAGGTATTAACAAAACTTGTATAGATGAAGGCCTGCTCCCCAAATACACTAATATATATAAATATATATATTTTCGATTACCACGTATATAATATACAGGGTGTCCATAAAGTCCGTGTGCGTTTTAAAAAAAAATATACCGTTATTTGTAGCTGGGATAGAAATGATCTGTAAAAAGGATTAGAAAGAAGTAAATCTATATTTTTTAAAGTTTTATTGAAACTTTATCCACATAACCTCCATCATGTAGTAACCTCTTCTAAACAACTCTAAACCACGAATTTCCTAAGAGATGAATCGGAAGAGATGGACCATTCCATTCATCTCCACGTTCGCCTGACTTGACTCTATTAGATTTTTCTTATAGGGGTATGTGAAAACAACTGTGCATGCATCTAAATTTTGTTCATTTGAAGATTTGAAAGCTAAAATAACTAATAAGATTTTACGGATTGCTGTAAATCAGTTGGCGCATGTTTCTCGTAAACTGCAAAGCTGTATTACTCTTTATACTCCTAATAATGGAGGATTGTGGAAAATAAAAATTAATTTTACAATAAAAATTTAAAAATGCAGGTTTACTCCCTTCTAATCTTTCTTACAGATTATTTCTATCGTAAATACGAATAAAGTTATAATTTTTTTAAACTGCACATGGACTTTATGGACACCCTGTATATGTGAATATATATTAGCGTATATATATTCGAATACACGTATATAATATATATGCAAATATATATTCGCGCATATATATTTTCGATACTACGTATATAATATATATAAGAATACATATTCGCGCATATATATTTTCGAAACCACGTATATAATATATATGTGAATATATATTCGCGTATATATATTTTCGAATACCACATATATAATATATATGTGAATATATATTCGCGTATATATATTTTCGAATACCACGTATATAATATATATGTGAATATATATTCGTATATATATATTCCAATACCACTTATATAATATATATGTTAATATATATTCGAATACCACGTATATAATATATATTTGAATATTTGATATGATATTCGTTGGTGTGTATTGGGTTATAGGTTTGATGACTTTGTATTAATTGTTACTTTACTACTAATTTTTAGAGTCATAGAAATTTTTGCATTATCATTCAACCTTCAAAAGCACTAAATGAAAAATATCCTCAGATTTTTTCCTCAAAAAAAAAAAAAAGAAAAAGAAAAACATGAAAAATTTTGTTTTTCCTATAGAATGTATAAAATTTTTGATAGAAGGCTTTTAGAGTACTGACTGGAAGGTATGGGGAGACGATGGAGTCATCTAGATGTGCGGATCTATTCAAGACAGAAGCCATAAAGAAGACTACTTGAGGCAACATGGTCATAGTGGGTGGGTGGGCGGGTGGCTGTCGACTGAAAAAGGGAGGGGTGTGTTCACCCGTATTGCCTTTCCCCCCCCCCCTCCCTCTTACAAGCAAGGCTGGTCTGTCACTGATATGATACTTCTTCCCAAAGAGCAAAGTCGAAAGGTTTATGGTAGGATGAGTTGGAGCTGTTTGGGGTGGCAGGAGGGTGAGTGGGGGGGGGGGGGGGGGAGTATGGAGATATTTGAGATCAAGTTATAGTGAAAATGAAATGATCATATAAATTAAATTAATAATAAATGAAATGGTTGAATAAGCGAACTGAATGACTAGGTGGATCAACGAAATGAATGAATACGTGGATCAGCGAAATGAATGAATAGGTAGATCAGTAAGATGAATGAATACGTGGATCAGTGAAATGATTGAATACGTGGATCAGTGAAATGAATGAATAGGTATATAAGCGAAATGAATGAATGAGTAGATCGGAGAAATGAATGAATAGGTAGACCAGCGAAATGAATGAATAGGTAAATCAGTAAGATGAATGAATACGTGGATCAGTGAAATGATTGAATACGTGGATCAGTGAAATGAATGAATAGGTATATAAGCGAAATGAATGAATGAGTAGATCGGAGAAATGAATGAATAGGTAGATAAGCGAAATGAATGAATAGGTAAATCAGTAAGATGAATGAATACGTGGATCAGTGAAATGATTGAATACGTGGATACGTGAAATGAATGAATAGGTATATACGCGAAATGAATGAATGAGTAGATCGGAGAAATGAATGAATAGGTAGACCAGCGAAATGAATGAATAGGTAAATCAGTAAGATGAATGAATACGTGGATCAGTGAAATGATTGAATACGTGGATCAGTGAAATGAATGAATAGGTATATAAGCGAAATGAATGAATGAGTAGATCGGAGAAATGAATGAATAGGTAGATCAGCGAAATGAATGAATGAGTAGATCGGAGAAATGAATGAATAGGTAGATCGACGAAATGAATAAATGAAATGAATAATATGAGGAAAACAGTGAAAATGAATTTGAATTAGTAATACAATCTATACAATTTGAACCTATCTAGAAAAAAATACAATGAATTTACAAAAATAGGAATATTTGAAAATGAACGAACTATTTCAAATTACATTACTAAAACAATATGGAAGGTTAAACTATTCAAATGACAATCGTTAATAAACATCTATGTACAGCTGGTAAGTAGGTAACTATGGAACAATAATCTCACTAAAACTGTTAGGTATTCAAAATACTGGAATAAACAGTATTTAAATTCGCTATGTCGCTTCTATGATTAATGCAAGTTTGATCTTTTGTAATGAATAACATTTCGAGGATTCTCCTTCTATGTTCGTCTTGTTGTCTACTCCAACTTGATGACTGCTCCATCAAAGTCAAATATATAACCTTCACTTATTGAACGATAGGCTAAAGCTGTTGCATTAATCTTTTTTATTCTAATTATAACTCTTTTGTATGGATAATTATTAGCCATTTAACCCAATATGAAAAAAAAGGTTTTTTTTTTCTTTTAAGGATTCTATTTCTATCCTTATTCTGAACTGAAATCTGAAATTCGTGAAGGTGAAATCGAAGAAAGGTCAAGACCAAAGTAAACCACAGTCATTTCAGAAAGTAAGGTCTAGGCTGTTATTTGAAAATTACACTAACAATGACGAGGTGATTTTATAATTAGGATCGCCAGCTAATACCGGCCTTGTAGGGAACTTTTATACATTATCTAATCTAGTTAAACTGAGTTGGCTTTTGTCTTCTTGCCACTCAACTTCCGTTCCTGAGGACGGCCATTAAAATGGTCGAAATATTGAATGTGAGTCCTAGTTTCTGTTTTTCATTCGTGTTTCTCAAAGTTTTCAAAGTATATATAGACAGATATATATATATATATAAAGATTTCACATAAACAAGTGAAATAACAATCAATGATCAAACCACAATATGAAATAGGGAAAATAAGACTAAGATCTTTTAACTGTTACAAGTGGTCTTCGTCAGAGTCAGAAACCCAACTGGTTTTTTTTACTCTGACGAAGACCGCTTGTTACGGTTGAAAGGTCTTAGTCTTTTTTTCCCCATTTCATATTGTGGCTTGATCATTGTCAATATATATATATATATATATATATATATATATATATATATACATATATATGTATATATATGTTATATGATACATATATTTACACATATATTTAACACTATTTTCTTTTTTGTCGAGGTTTGGTCTAGTTTCAATATTATAACTCCATTTATACGACGTTTCGTCTATATTTGTAGACATCTTCAGGGCCACATGAATACAAAATTTAATTCAATAACATGAAAAGTAATTATTTTATATTATTTAATTAATATACATAATTACCATAGTATTTTTCTATTGTGAGGAAGCAACTACATAAAGGTTTTGTGTCAACGGTTTTAGGGTTGTTTTGAGTTATCAAGTCTGATTAGAAGGTTCGAAAAACTGTCACTAGGGCAGCACACTAGCTGATTTGAACACAAACCGTTATGTAGTTAGCTCCTCACAATAGAAAAATATCAAAGTAATTATGTATATTAATTAAATAATGTGATATAATTTCTTTTCATGTTATTGTAAGTAAATTCTGTATTGATGTAACCCTGAAGATGTCTACAAATATAGACGAAACGTCGGCAATAATATAATGGTGTTATATTATTGAAGCTAGACCAAACCTCGAGAAAAAAGAAAAATAGTGGTATATATCTGTATATGTATATGATCAAACCACAATAAGAAAATGGAAAAACAAGACTAAGATCTTTCAACCGTTACAAGCGGTCTTCGTCAGAGTCAAAAACACAACTGACGGTTTGATTTTTGTTTGTTTGATCAAGGTTTGATCATTGATTGTTTTTTCACGTGTTTATGTGAAATCTTTTATATATATATATATATATATATATATACTTTAACACATAGAAAATAACCCAGAATATATATATATATAGTAGATCTAACTGCAATAACAAAAGCAGGAATGTAACTAAAGTAGTCCAACCAAATCAAGCAGTCTTCGTCAGAGTTATACTGATTGATACAGTATCAGTTGGACTCTGATGAAGGTCACTTGTGTTCGATTGAAATATTTTTATTTTTTTTTTTCTAATTTCTTACTTTGTTTAAGAGTTTTGTTTTATATAATAACAATAAACAAGTATTAAACAAATTTAAAATGATGTCTGTCTATTTCAAGATGACATAAGGGAAGAAAAAAAGTCATCTTGTTCCTCTTGTGCTGTAATAGCCATCATCAAAAAGTCATCAACCGACTTCATTTTGTCAAGGTTAATCGCTAATATTTTTCTTCCAAAAAAAAAAAATAAATAAATAAAACTATAAAAACGGGAAACATTTATGAAGTTATATGTTTCCTGCTTCTAAAAATTATATTAAGAATTAATGTATATTTAACGAAGTGAATTAAAAATGTAATTCTTAAAAGATAATTTAATGTTTTGGGTCTTTAATAAATAACCAGAAAAAACTAATATTAATATATTCAGAATAAAGGGGATTATGAAGGATAATTAAGATGACCTTGAGGATGTGTGAACCCAGTGACCGTAATCATTATGGTTTAGAACATGACTTGTTACTTTTATTGGAGGTGATTAGGCAACTTTGTCTATAGCCAACAAAGTATTTATCTTTATGCTTATAATCACTTAAAATGATTGGCTAATCTCCACTGTAGTGATAAATAACTGCCACATATATTTAAAGTGTATTTATTATGTATTAATATTATTTCTAAAGTAGTGCAATCACTTATTATGTGGTATTTACTCATTGTAAATCTTTATTTTGTATTATATTTACTTTGTACTACAGATAATTCTCTGGTGACATTGTATTTTTTAGTTAATGCCTGAGGAAGAACACTACGTGTTTGAAACGCGTTGTTTATACCATTAAATTTTTATACGTGGGAGACCATTTCATTAACTTTTTATCCTACAATGATTAATATTATTATTATTATTATTATTATTATTTAATTACAGTTAATGTATTCTTTAAAATAAATTAAATATGTCACAGTGGTTTACGTAGGTTGGGTTAAGTTGCAGTGGCAGTCTTACAGAGAAATACAAGAGAAGATGATGTTTTAAGAAATTCAGAAATCAGACACTTCTGCATTGAGTCAAAAGATTTTCAGAATGTCATACTGTAATTTAGATAATGATATATATCTAAAGTAAATGGTAAATTAATTTATAATAGGCAGGAGTAATTTTTGAGAGTAATATACTCGTAATTACTGATTATTGGTAATGACTTGTAGAATTGAAAAATGTTTTAAATATACAAGTCATTTTAATTAGTTATAGCAATTAAAATTTTGTAGGAGTCATATAATTACTGATTATTGGTAATGACTTGTAGAATTGAAATGTTTCAAATATATTTGTCATTTTAATTAATTAATGCAATTGGAGTTTGCACGACTATTTATGTTAATTATGAGTAATTAACTGCTGAATCTAATCGGCTTTTAATTACACGTGTCATTTAAATTAATTAATGCTATTATATCTGTAGCACTACTATAATTGTACAAATTTTTTTTGATGACTTTACAATTGAAATTTAATTATCGATTAAATAATTAAATTAATTATTGAATAAAGATTATAAAAAAAACAAATTCTAGTATGAGTTGATTAAAGAGTCACTAGGTCTCAACGAATGCGGTCAAGGAATACTCTCATCGTCCTTCCTAGCGTTTAGCTATGCCTCAAAATAGCCATGTCATAGCTATGCTATTTCTAGTCCGCTGATAAGCTCTAAGCTCTTGTTATTTTCTTTTTGTTAATCTTGTCATAAAACTTGAAAAACAGACAACGCTCATTAAAAAAGAAAACGTGATGGTTCTACTAATTGTTGTACGTGCACGAATTGTTTCCAAATAGAAAAATAAAACACTTTATCATTAGTTTTTACTGCTTTTTAAATAAATAATGATAGATTTTGAATTTTTTACTTTTAAAATACGATGCATTTTTTTTAAACTTTGTATAGCTCTGTTACTCTCTGACTTGATATGTATATATTGAGAGAGTGTGGTTTTGTTTATGAACAGAATTTTCATAAACCTCATCTCCTATCATTATAGTGACTACTAATTGAAATATCAAAATGGATTGTGTTAGCTCTTTCTGTCTATTGATCTCTGAGTAACACACATATAGAAAGAGAGACAGGAACAGATACACACACACACACACACAAACAGAGAAAGAGGGAGACAATTGGGTGAAGGAATGGAAAAAGAGAAAGAGAGTGAGTAACAGAGAAAACATACACACAGACAGATATATAATATATATATATATATATATATATATATATAATTCAATAATATTGAATCCAAGGTTTTCTCCAGTTAACATTGTTGTTCCTTTAAATAATGTAAATTTCATTTTCTTAGTTTAAAAAATTCTTACTTCTGCCTATGAAAAAGGTTTTAAATAAAACTGAAACGTTGGCAACGAGAGTTTGATTTTTTATCCTGGAAAATTGACCGAACCCCGATTAGAGAACACACCTATATATATATATATATATATATATATATATATATATATATATACAAGGTGTGTAAATAAAGTAGTGAGACTGGCAACGTCGCTTTCGATCTGGCAACGCTGGAGACGCGTGGCCTTGAGTAGCATCAGGTGCACGTGTGATGCGCCTCCAGTATGAATCTGAACTCGCCACAGTCATTTGTTTGTCCGTAGCGTTGGTTTTCGTGAAATGGTTTTTTCTTGAGCGTTTTAAAAATGAGTGACCTCAAAGTTGAGCAGCGGTGTGCAATCAAATTTTGCTTCAGACTTGAACATAATGCAACTGAAACTTTTGAAAAACTTCAGGAGGCCTATGGAGAACGTGTTTTATCAAGGGCACAGGTTTTTCGGTGGTTTGAGAAATTTTCAGAAGGAAGAGAGTCGATTGAAGATGAACCACGAAGCGGAAGGCCTTCAAGTGCAAACACCGATGAAAATGTCAACAGAGTACGGAACCTTGTGCGTTCAGATCGACGCTTGACAGTCAGAATGATCGGGGAACAGTTGAATTTGAATCACACCTCCGTTCATCACATTTTGACCAATGAATTGGAGATGAGAAAAATTTCCATCAGTGCGCCCTGTCACACTGCCATCTCAATAAACGAGTTTTTGGCCAGTAAAAACATTCCTGTTGCTCCTCAGCCTCCTTATTCACCAGACTTGAGTCCTTGTGACTTTTTCCTCTTCCCGAGATTGAAAAATCACCTCAAGGGAACTCATTTCGGGACACTACAAAACATACAAACTGGTGTAACCGACCAGCTGAAGGCCATTCCATAATCCGAGTTCCAGCAATGCTACAATGATTGGAAGGACCGTCTCCAGCGCTGTGTGGCTTCCGAAGGGAACTATTTTGAAGGTGACAATATCACATTGTAATTATATTTGAATAGAAAATTTAAAAAAAAATCAGTCTCACTACTTTATTTACACACCTCGTATACAGAGTACCGCCCTGTCTTTCTGCGGGACTCTTCGCTCTTCACACCTCCTGATGACGACGATGTTCGAAATATCGATATGAGTTATGTCTGTGTCTGTCTGTGTGTTTCCTTCGTTTTGAATTTATTTTATTTTAAAAAAGTCTGCTGGACCGTTTCTTTTACTTGTATATATATATATATATATATATATATATATATATATATATATAAACATTTCACATAAGCACGTGAAATAACAATTAATGATCAAACAAATTTGGTTTTTTGACTCTGACGAAGACCGCTTGTTACGGTAGAAAGATTGTAGTCTTTCTACCCATTCCATATTGTGGTTTGATCATTGTTGTTTCACAGTTTATGTGAAATCTTGTTATGTATATATATAATATATATATATATTATTAAAGTTGGCAGCAGCTTCTGCGTTGACCAATTTATGGCTGATTTTTTTTCTAGATTCCTCACTAGTTTACGGTAACTCTCGGGTAGTTTCCAGAGGAGTTCTGGTAACGACATGAAGGTAAACACTAAACAATTAAAAACTTTATTCTAACACTATAATTTACGACTTAATCTAAAATACAAGCTTTCGGCTTACATTAGCCATCTTCAGGTAAAAATCTATAAACTAAAATTTAAATCAAAACTAAGGCTATGGGTATAGAGAACAACTTAAACTATGGTACAGTTAACAACTAACTACGGAAATAAAGTATGGAGAAGGGAGGGAGGTGTAGGTGGGGGGGCCGGCAGGGCAGGGCACTGAACCCATCTACCTGTGTCGTGTCCCTTCACCTACCCTCTCTTACAAACTTATAGTGGGTATCAAAATTTTTTTTGGAACTGGGTATAGCTTTGAGATCACTGTTTTGTATGTTTAATGAAGGGTCGTATTCCTTAATGTAGAGGGCTTCAAGTATATGTAGTCTGACGTCGTCTTGTAAGCTTTGCAAAATAGTTGTCCCCTCAGTCAGGTTCTCCCTTGTTAATTTCTGTTTATGAACCTCTTCAGCATGGCTCTTCGGTGCTCCTCCTGCAAGGTGGAGAGTCATTTTGCAAAGCTTACAAGACGACGTCAGACTACATATACTTGAAGCCCTCTACATTAAGGAATACGACCCTTCATTAAACATACAAAACAGTGATCTCAAAGCTATACCCAGTTCAAAAAAAAATTTTGATACCAGCTATAAGCTTGTAAGAGAGGTGTAGGTGAAGGGACACGACACAGGTAGATGGGTTCAGTGCCCTGCCCTGCCGGCCCTCCCACCTACACCTCCCTCCCTTCTCCATACTTTATTTCCGTAGTTAGTTGTTAACTGTACCATAGTTAAGTTGTTCTCTATACCATAGCCTTTTTTAAATTTTTGTTTATAATTTTTTATAAGATTTTTCCGAAAGTTGTTTTAATTAAGCCGAAAAAGGTTTGTAATTTTAAATTTTAAGTGTTTAATTTTATTAGTGTTAAAAGGAAATAAAGTTTAAATGTTTAGTGTTTGGTGGGTTTCCCTTTAATTCGTTTAAAGAAATCCTCTGAAACTACCCAAAATTAAATTTAAAATAATTTAAAAATTAAGAAAAAAAAGGAAAAAGGTAAGAGAAGTGCCCAACTTTAAAATCATTTTGAAAGAAAAGAACGGCCATATACAACAAAAAAAATAAAAATAAAAAAAAAAAGAAGAGAGAGAGAGAGAGAGAAGAGAGAGAAGAGGAAAGAGAAAGAGAGAGAAAAGAAACAAAAAGAAAAAAAAAGAAAAGAAAGAAAAGAACATAAACAACACAAAAAAAAAAGGAACACATTTTACGGAGCCGGAGAAAGAAAAAGGAAAAAAAAAAAAAATTAAAAAAAAAAAGAAACGAAAAAAACAACACCACACTTTTAAAGAAGCTGCGTAAACCAACGGAAAAAGGAAAAAAAAGAAAAGAGAGAAGAAGGAAAAAAAAGAGGGAGAAGAAGGAAAAAGAGAGAGAGAAAGAGAGAGAGAGAGAGAGGGAGAGAGAGAGATAAAGGGAGGGAGAGAGAGAGAGAGATAAAGGGAGGGAGAGAGAGAGAGAGATAAAGGGAGGGAAGAGAGAGAGAGAGAGAGTGAGTGAGTGGCGAGAGAGAAGGGGAGACAAGAGATAAATACAAGGAAAACATACACGCAGACAAGAAGTAGGAAAGCACCAACAAACACACACACACACACAACACACACACACATTGCTGTATAGGTATACAATTACCCATACATACTAGTCTAGAAGCCTGATAAATTTCAGGTAATAACCTGTTATAGTTAGTAAAAAATAATTATAAATTGAATATTGCAATGGTATTTGAGTTTACGTTTAAGTTAATACTAGATTTTCAAAGTTTTGCAAAAAGTAAAAAAAAAAAAAAAAAGATAAACCCTGTGATTTTGTTTAGAAAGGCAGACACGTGGCATTTGTTGAGGTTACTCGTGCTAGAACCGACCTTGCATGACGTCAAATGTTTCATACTTATATGTTCAATACATGCTTTATATATACATGTTTACATGAATTCATGTATGTTTTGATAAATTTGATATCATACGTTGAATTTAATACGTAAAAACTTACAAAAGTGGAGCTGACTCAGTTGGGTTTTTGACCCTGACGAAGACCGCTTCTTACCGTTGAAAGATCTTAGTCTTGTTTTCCCATTTTCTTATTGTGGTTTGATCATTGATTGTTATTTCACGTGTTTATGCGAAATCTATTTATATATATATATATATATATATATGTGAGATTGAATTTACGGCCTATTGTTTTTTTAATTAATTTTTTGGATAACTTTTCCAAATCCCTTAAGAGTCTTTTAAATTCACGAGGAACTAGGTACATCAACTCACCACACGTTTTGTTTTCAATGATTATATTTCTTCCGACGTTTCGGTCGTCTTCGACCATCTTCAGAGGGTAAAACATATATACAAGTGATATAAAACGTATGGTAAGTTGATGTGCCTAGTTCCTCGTGAATATAAAAGACTCTTAAGGACTTTTGGAAAAGTTATCCAAAAAATTAATTAAAAAAAACAATAGGCCGAAAATTCAATCTCAAATGTATTAAGGAAGGACTGTTTCCTAAATATTCGAATTTCAATATATATATATATATATATATATTTAGTTTGAAGGTACCTTGGGAATGCTAATCGATATTACTGGACGCGATGCCTGCATTCATTAGGGGAGCATAAAGAGAGAGAGAGAGAGAGAGAGAGAGAGAGAGAGAGAGAGAGAGAGAGAGAGAGAGAGGCAGTGACTGTTAAGGTCTTTTCACCCCAGGTATACTAAAGGACAAACAATTTCACGCCTTCTAGGGAACACCACTGTGGATAACACAGTTAAAGTGTTCAGCACAGAAACCAACCTGACCTTAACTAGTTGACCTTTCAAAATCAATCATTTGGTTTCCAGTACAACGCACACTTATTTCCACTTTCATCTTTGGTAACTTTTCAAAAAAAAAAAGGACCAAAAGTTTGGCTCATTTGTTATTTCGTACCCATTTTTATAATTATGTGACAAGCAACGTCAACGTGTTTATTTTACATAGGGAGTTTTCCGTCTTGACTTCAGTACCGGACATCGTACTTATATTAAATGTAATATTTATATATATATATAGGTGTGTTATCTAATCTATGTCAAAAAATATTTTCTTAGTCCAAAAATTCTTACTTGTGCCTATGAAAAAGGTTTTAAAATAAAACCAAAACGTCGGCAATGAGAGTTTTATTTTTTGAGCCTAGAAAATTTGACCGAATCCCGGGAAAAAAAACCCCTTTTTAAAAAAAATTAATTTTTTTTTTTTTTTTTTTTTTTTTTTTTTTTTTTTTTTTTTTAATTTAAAAAAGAAAATTTTTAAAAATTTAAAAAAAAATAAAAAAAAAAAAAATAAAGGTTTTAAAAATTTTTTTTAAAAATAAAATTTTTTATAAATTTTATATATATATATTTTCCTTAAAAAATTTTTTTTCCCCTTTTTAACCAAAATTTAAAAAAATAAAAAAAATTTTTTTTCCTTTTTTTTAAATTTTTTAATTTTTTTTTAAAAAAATTTTTAAAAATTTTTTTTTTTTTTTAATTTTTTTTTTAAATTTTTTTTTTTTTTTCTCCCCCGGGGGGTTTTTTTTTTTTTTCCCCTTTTGGTTGTTTTTTTTTCCCGGTTTTTTTTTAAAAAATTTTTTCCCGTTCCCTTTTTTGTTTTTCCCTTTTTTTAAAAAATTTTCAAATTTAAAAATTTTTTTTTTTTTTTTTTTTTTTTTCCTTTTTTTTTAATTTTTTTTTTTTTATTTAAATTTTTTTATTTATTTATTTTTTAATTTTTTTTTTATTTTTTTATAATTTTTTTTTTTTAAAAATTTGGTTTTAAAAAAAAATTTAACCCCCTTTTTTTTAAAAACCCCTTTCCCCAAAAATTTCCCCCCCAAAAAAAACCAACTTTTTAAACCAAAGGGGAAATTTTTAAAATTTTTTTTTTTTCTTTTTTTTCCCTTTTTTTTTTTTTTTTTATTTTTTTTTAAAAATTTTTTTTTTTTTTTTTTTTTTTTTAAAATTTAAAAGGGTTTAAACATAAATTTTAAAAAAATAAAATTTCCCAAACAAAATTGGGAAAAAAAAAACCCCGGGAAAATTTTAAAAGTCCGGGGGAAAAAAAAAACCCCTTTTTTAAAATCCTTTTTTTTTCCCCCTTTTTTTTAACTTTAAAATTTGTTTGTTTTTTTTTTTTGGTTTAAAAAAAATTTTTAAAGGGGGAAAATTTTTAATTAATATTTAAATTTAAAATTTTTAAAATAAAAAAAGGGGGGGGGGTTTTTTAAATTGAAAAAAAAAAAAAAAAAATTTTTATTAATATTTAAAAGGTTTTGGTAAAAAGGGGGAAAAAAAAGGGGTTTTTGAAAAAAATTATTTTAAAATTTAAAATTTATTTAATAAATTTAAATTTATTTAAAATTTTAAAAAATATTAAATTTTAAAAAAAAAAATTTTTTTTTAAAGAAAAAAAAAAAAAAAAATTTTTTAAAAAAAAAAATTTTAAATTAATTTTTTAAAAATTTTAAAAAAAAAAAATTAAAATTTTAAAAAAAAAAAAAATTTTTTTTTTTTAAATTAAATTAAATTAATTTTTTTAACCAAAAAAACAAAAATTTTTTTTTTTTGGGGTTGTTTGAAAAAAATTTTAGTTTTTTTTTTAATAAAAATTTTTTAAAAAAAAAAAAATTGGTTTTTTTCCTTTTTTTCCCCCCTTTTTTAAAATTTCCTTTTTAAAAACAATTTTAAAAAATTTTTTTTTTTTTTTCCTTTTTTTTTTTTTCCTTTCCTCTCTCTCTCCCTCCCCCCCCCCTTTTTTTCCCCCCTTCCCCCAAATTTTTTTTCCCTTTCCCCCTTTTTTTTTTTTCTTTTTTTCCAACCCTCCTTCCTTCCCCCAAAACCCCCCCAAAACCCCCCCTTTTTATTTTTTTTTTAAAAAAAACCAAACCCCCCAAAACCCTAATTTTTTTTTTAAAAAAGGGGTTAAAATAAAAAAAAAAAAAATTTTAAATTTTAAAATTTATTTTTTTAAAAAAAATTTTTTGGGGGAAAAAAAAAAAGGGGGAAAGCCAAAAATTTTTAAAATTTGGCCTTTTTTTCCAAAAAAAAAAATTTTGGGGGGCCCGGGACCCCTTTTCCTTTTTTTTTAAAAATTTTAAATTTAAAAAAAAATTTTGGTTAGTTTTCCTTTTTTTTTTCCCCTTTTGGAAATTTTTAAATTTAAAAGGTGGTTTTTGTTTTTTTTTTTTTTTTTTTTTTTAAAAAATTTTTTTATATTAAAATTTAAAAAAAAAATTTTTGGGAATTAAGTTTAAAAAAAAAAAATTTTCCCGTTTTTTTTAAAAAACCCCAAAAAAAAAAAAACCAAAAAAAAAAAAAAAAAAACAAAAACCCAAAAATTAAAATTTTTAAAAAACCAAACCTCCCAAGAAGAAGAATTTTTTTAAAAAAAAGGGTTTTAAAACATTTATTTTTTAAATAATTTTTTTAAAAGTTTTTAAAAAGGAAATAAAAATAAAAACCCTTTTTTTTTTTTTAAATCCAAATTAAATTTAAAAATTTTAAATTTTAAAAATTTAATTTTTTTAAAAAAAAAAAAAAAAAAAGGTTAAAAAAATTTCTTTTTTTTTTCCCCTTTTTTCCAAAAAAAGGAAAAAAAAATTTTTTTTTTTTTAAAAAAACAAAATTTAAATTTTAATTTTTTTAATTTAAATTTTTTAAAAAATTAAAAAAATTAAAAAAAAAAATTAATAAGTTTTAAAAAAAAAATTTACCTTTTTTCTTTATTTAAACCCTTTTTTAAAAAAATTTGGCCCCTTTCCCTTTAAAACCGGTTTTCCTTTAAAAAAAATTATTGGGTTTTAAAAATTTTTTAACCCTTTTCCCCCCCGGGGTTTTTTCCGGAAGGAACCCTTTAAGGGGTTTTTTAAAATTTTTTAAAGGGTTTTTTAATTTTTTTTTTTTTAAAATTTTCTTTTTTCCATTAAAAAAAAAATTTTTAAAAAAAAAAAATTTAAAAAAAAGAAAACCCAAAAAAGGGAAAAAATTTTTTTTTTTTCCCATTTTTTTTTTAAAATTTTTTTTTTTAAAATTTTTGGAAATTTTTTTTTTCCCCCCCCCCCAAAAAAAAAAAACCAAAAAAAAACCAAAAAAAAAAAAAAAAAAAAACAACTTATTTTTAAGGGAAACTTAAAAGGTTTCAATTAAATTTTTTTAAAAAAAAAGGGTTAAAGGTTTTAATTTTTTGCTTTTTTTTGAAAAGGTTGGGTTTTTTTTAAAAATTTAAAACCCAATTTGGGGGGGGGTTTTGGGGTTTTTTTTGGAATTTTTCATCTTAAAAAAAAAAATTTTTGGAAAAATTTTTAAAACCAAAAATTTTAAAGTTTAAAAATTTAAAAAAAATTTCAAAAAAACCAAAAGGGGAAAAAAAATTTAATAATTGTTTCCAAATAATTAAAAAAAAAATATTAAAAAAAAAAAAAAAGGGTTAAAAATAAAATTTTTAAAAAAAAATTTTTTAAATCAAAAAAAAAAATTTTCTTTTCCCCCCCCCTTTTTTTTTTTTTTAAAACCCTTTAAATTTGTTTTAATTAATTATTTAAAATAAAAAAAATTTAAAAAAATTAAAAAATTTTTTTCCGGAATTACCTTGGGTTATAAAAAAGGGTTTTTTTAAAAACAATTTTTAAAAAAAAAAAAAAAGATCCTTTAACCCCGGGGGGGCCGGAAAAAACCCCCAAAAAAAAAAAAAAATTTTTTTTCCCAAAAAAGGGGGGTTTTTGGAAAAAATTTTTTTCCTTAAAAAAAAAAAAAAGGGGTTAATTAAAAATTTTTAAAAAAAGGGAAAAAAGGGGGGGGAAAAAAAAAGGGGGAAAGGGTTTAAAAAAAAAAAAGGGGGAGGAGGAAAAGGGGGGAATTGGGAGGAAAAAGGGAAAGGGGGGGGGGAAAAAGGGGAAGGGGAAAAGGGGAAAGGGGTTTATTGTTTATATTTATATAATATAATATATATATATATATATATATAATATATATATACATATTTTATAAAGTAGACGGCAGCTTCCGCATTTACGACTTTTTTGCTCGTTTTCTCTAGTTTTCTTACTAGTTTTTTTCTGGTAGGGAGTGATTTCATGGAGGAGTTGTCCCAGAGACATCAAAGAAATAATCTTTTAGCTTAATCAATAATTATTGATTAAGCTAAAAGATTATTTCTTTGATGTCTCTGGGACAACTCCTCCATGAAATCACTCCCTACCAGAAAAAACTAGTAAGAAAACTAGAGAAAACGAGCAAAAAAGTCGTAAATGCGGAAGCTGCCGTCTACTTTAATAAAATATGTTTACAAGAAAATCTGCTGCCAATATACACTAATATATATATATATATATATATATATAAATATATATATGATCAAACAACAATAAGAAATGGGTAAACAAGACTAAGATCTTTCAACCGTAACAAGCGGTCTTCGTAAGAGTCAAAAACCCAACTGAGTCCGCTTTCTTTCACCATCACCTTACACACTCTCTCTCTCTCTCCCTCTTTCTCTCTTCTCTCTCTCTCTATCTCTCTCAAAATGATTGATATTTCATCATCATCATCATAGTCATATCACATTCATCAGATAAATAATCAATCAGATAATGAGTTACCTTGGGTGATACAATAGGGTCATCGTGTCCTGTATAGAGA
>JAPFBL010001085.1:0-10000 GCA_026182355.1 Hermatobates lingyangjiaoensis | reverse complement strand
AAAAAAAACAAAAAACAAAGAAATGTAGGGAAAAATGCTAATGAAATGGTCTCCACATATAAAAATTTAATGGTATAAACAACGCGTTTCGAACACGTAGTGTTCTTCCTCAGGCATTAACTAAAAAATACAATGAAACCAAAGAGTTATCTATAGTATACGGTATATATAGTACAAAATAAAAATAAAATAAGGAAGAGAGAGAGAGAGAGTTAAAAAAAAACAAAGAAATGTACCTTCTAATATAAAACAAATGTACCCTCACCCACGTCCATCCTATTCCCAGTCAGTTGTACCACAGACACTCACCCTTAGGTTCATATTCTCTTCTTTATTTCATTTTGTACTATAGATAACTCTCTGATGATGTTGTATTTTTCAGTTAATGCCTGAAGAAAACACTACGTGTTCGAAACGAGTTGTTTATACGACTAAATTGTTATTTGTGGAGACCATTTCATTACCTTTTTACCCTATAAGCGGATTAGTATGAAAAATGATTTAATTAATGCAGAACTTTAATGAAACATGATCTATCTAATAAGTAACAAAGAATTTTAGTTACCTGCACTTTTGAGCACTAAAATTCTTTGTTATTTATAAATTTCACCATGTTTCAGTATGTTATCATGTTTTTTATTAAGGTTCAAAGATTAATTAAGTAATTTTTCATACTAATTCCCTTGTTAAAAAGCTCAATAGTTCAATTCAAAATTCATATATTGTATCCAATTTCAAACAATTCACTCTGATATTCATAAAGCTCACATATATCTATATTTGTTTTACATATTAATCTGAAGAAGAACACTAACAGGTCGAAATGTCTTGTTAGTTTCATATTAAACTTTTTTTTTTTTTTTTTTGATATTAACCTGAAGAAGAACAGTATGTGTTCGAAACGCGTTGTTAGTTTTTTAATTTTTTTTTTTTTGTATAGAGATATAATTCTTGGAATCCCTCAATATAAGTAAATACTACACTATAACAGTTTGAACAAGTAATTAAACATTATTTTATACAATTTCTGCATGAAAAATTATGACGGATATGTTTTATACTCATATATATATATAGTTCAATGTACATAAAGAAACGTAGAGAAATTAAAAACACACACTTACAGTCTCTAATTTTCGGTTGAACCGTCTTCAGGAGAGATAAGAAAGGGAAACCAAGCGCACTGGTACAGAGACGGTTGGAGACCAACATGTTGCCACATACTCACCCGGTCACAGAAGAGAATGAGGTAGACAAGAATCAATTTAAGATTAAATTAAAATAGGAATATGAAAAGTAATAATAAACACAAAAACAAATAAAATAATAAAAACTGAGGGATGAACAGAAGAAATGATACATATATAAAAATTAAAATTTATGGACTAACTTTAATAAAAAATAGAGAATAAGACTTAAAATAAAAGCATAAAAACTAGATGCACTGACAAGAAACTAATAAAATGAAGCATTATCTCTTAAGATTAAGGCCAATTTTAATTTCTCTACGTTTCTTTATGTACATTGAACTGTATTTGTCCATTTCGGATCGTATTTTCATCAAAAAAGTGTATATATATATATATATATATATATATAATAATAATAATAATAATAAAGTAATACGGTCTTGTTGTAAAGGGAGCCGTTTTGCAAGTAATGAGTAAGCAATCTTTGGACCCTCCAGTACAGTCAGTTTCCAACCAGTCTTCAATGAACTTCCATCACACCTCTGTTCAAAAGGTATGTAAATGATATATTTCTTCATTTTTATGTTTATTCTATATTATGTACACATTTAGCTCTTTAATATTGTTTAGATACACGTTTTCTTAAAATGTAAAGGGTATTTTTCTTCAGGTAAAACGGATTAAAATACTTTAACCATTGTTTCTTATGGGGAAAAAATGTTTCAGTTCTCGAACAAATCGGTTTTCGATTAATAAACTCGAACGAATTATGGTCGACAACCGAGTTACCACTGTACCAATAATCTCTGTGCTTCGTATCTTGTTACACTAAGTAATATCTCATTGTTCAAAATCTTACTCGATATTATTTTTCATTACTATTTTTGTTTTCGTTAAAATGCAGTATGGGGGGCCCCTTGATAACTCATTAATGAAACCAACACTAAAGATTAAATCAGTCATTAATATGGCTTATTTACGATCAACAATATATTGTGGAACTGAAGGTTATAAAGTTCAATATTAAGTTAAATCAGACTTTCTATTCATTACTTTCATTTCTTGATTTAGAATATTAAAATAATTATTTTTACAGAAAATTATTCTTGTACAGGTTGAATATTAGAATCAGTGGTTTCCAAACTTGATGTTACTACGCCTCCCTTAAAAATATTTAATCATTTGCCACCCCCTTCCCCTGAAGATTTCATAAAGTAAAAACACAAACATTTTGACTCTTATAAAATTTATTCATACAAACTAATCTAAAACGATATTTTATTATTGTTTTTAATGAGATGGATGTGCTTGTCTATTAGCACAAAGTTTATCAAATCTTGGTGTTTGTGACGATATAGCTACTCGGTAGATCTTTTTCTACAACTAAACGTGCTCGATATTTGGATTTCATTGCAGCCAAGGCAAAAATCATTTTTTTACTATAGAAAACTTTAGCAGTAATTTGGAAAATTGTTCTCTATGACTAATTTTGTCTGCTCCCTTTAGACTACTCCGGGCCTTCCAGTTTGGAAATCATTGGTTTAAATGAAATGAACAACATCTCTTTGTTTGAACTTTTAATATATTTTAAACATTTATACATTGAACTTAGTTTGGATTTAAAAGAAAAAAAAAAGTTTATTCAAATAAATGCCAGCTTTATACTACTTTTTTTAAAAAAATATAAAAATGTATTAAAGTTTACATCTTTATACATCTAGATGAATAAGGCATATATAAACTTATAAGAAAAAGTATATATAACGACATGGTCGAATGTTATGGCACAAAAATTATCGAAAGTTAATATATTGTAAAATATATTTCTATTATTTTTGATACTCTACATTTATATTTTACTTTCAACTTACACTTTTAAGTAAACTTTTAATTAGTACACTTATAAGTAAACATACAAATAAGTTAACTTCTATACTTCTTCATACTATAAAAAAGTAGTATAAACTTACTATTTAATTATTTAATTAAATACATTTATCATAAAACTTATCATTTAATTCGTGTTTTGATTTTTAAAGCAAAACTAAGCTCAATATATCTAAATGTTTAAAATATATTAAAGGTTCAACAAAAGAGATGTTGTTCATTTCATTTAAAATAATTCTAATATTCATACCTGTAAAAATTATTTTCATATTTTAAATGAAGAAAACGAAAGTTATGAATGGAAAATATGGCATTATTCATTAACTATGCAATCTGTTGTAGTGTGGTATTTACTCATGTTAGGAAAAGTATTAAGTCTCCACACAAAAAAGTTAACGCGTTTCGAACATTTGATGTTCTTCTTCAGGTAACATCTGCTTTGCTGGGGTTACTTACCTCCTGAACAACCACCCCAGCACACTGGTATACCATCATTAGTATATCAGTATATCTAATTTTAATTGTTAATTAATATAAATTATTTGCATGTATTGAAGTTGTTTTTCTTTTAAAGTAATTGTATGTAATTGGCAATTATGAATTAGAGATAGATCATTAATTATCTAATAATGTAATGAAAGTGGGTGACTCAGCTCTCTAGATAAACTAGCCATTTAGTTGAATAGGGTCAAGAGGCAGAGATGAAAGGAGGAATGTGTTACCTTTTGATAAGGCCAGCTGTATCAAGTGGTAGAGATTTTTAACAGAAGTCCCAGTGGCCAGGGAAGCAATGTAGTCTCCAATATGATTCTGCAAGAAAAATAAAACATTGTCATATCAAACAAGATTTAAACTAAAAAAAAAAAAAAAATGAAAAAAATATAACACTATTTTTCTTTTTCTTATCGAAGTTTGGTCTAGCTTCAATAATACAACACCTACAAGCCGACGTTTCGCTTATATTTGTAGACATCTTCAGTGCTACATCAATACAGAATTTGATTACAATAACATGAAACATAATTATATCACATTATTTAATTAATATACATAATTACCTTGGTATTTTTCTATTGTGAGGAAGCAACTACATAACGGTTTGTGTTCAAATCAGTTAGTGTGCTGCCTCAGTGACAGTTTTTCGAACCTTCTAATCAGCTTGATAACTGAAAAGAATCCTAAAAACTCATTAAAACTATATCAAACAAGAAAAAAAAAGGACCAGGAAACTACAACCATATTTACTAATCACTAAGTAATATACTATATATTTTACTTAGGTTTTCTGTATCCGTTTTTTTATTATACGCATTCTTGGTTTTTCAAATGTGAGTCATTTCTCTTATAAGCCTCTTATTTTTATTATTTTCATAGTCTATAATCTTAGTATCATCTAGATTAAAGTTATGACTATTGTTGATTCAATGATGGGCTAAAGAACAAAAAGTTTTCTTTGATTTAATGTCATATTTATGACATTAAATTAATGATATCTTAAAAATACAGATACAGAAAACCTAAGTAAAATATATAGTATATTACTTAGTGATTAGTAAATATGGTTGTAGTTTCCTGGTCCTTTTTTTCTTGTTTAATATAGTTTTAATGAGTTTTTAGGGTTGTTTTGAGTTATCAAGTCTGATTAGAAGGTTCGAAAAACTGTTACTAGGGAAGCACACTAGCTGACTTGAACACAAACCGTTATGTAGTTGCTTCCTTACAATAGAAAAATACTAAGGTAATTATGTATACTAATTAAATAACGTAATATAATTATATTTCATGTTATTGCAATTAAATTCTGTATTGATGTAGCCATGAAGATGTCTACAAATATAGACGAAACATCGGCTTAAAGGTGTTGAATTATTAAAGCTAGACCAAACCTCGATAAAAAAGAAAAATAGTGTTAAATATATGTGGTCGAGATAAGGATAAAATTCGATTAAGAAGAAATATATTAATTTTATTACCGTATTATTTAGAAGTCAAAACTGATTTATTTACAAAAAAATCTTAAGTAGGCTACACTCAACTATACTATAAGTAAACATAATATCAAACATCTTGAGTATATAATATATAATTTCAATTTAGGCATAATGTAAATGTCTCAATGGGAGATGTTTATTAGTCTTTCATTCATGAGGTAGTACAGATAGTGATTGATCCACTTATCAATATATAAGCTTATTTTTGTACATCACACCACTGATGTATAGTGTATCATTATAGTATAACTAGTATACATCTGTATACATAGTATATATATACTGATGTATATACCTCATAGTATATATATACATAGTATATATGTATATATAGTATACATCAGTATAACACTTATGAAAAGCAGAAGTATAGATAACGTGTTACGAAGTACCTAAACTCTTACAGAGGAACATGGGTTTTTGTTCCAATAGTGTATCTCTTACATTTTTTATCTGACCACTTTCTACAAAAAAGATTTAAAACAAACTTTCTCATTTAAAACTTGAATATATTCCTATTTTGTCTGAACAATATCAGAAACATATAAGAAAAAAAATGTCGTTTTAAGATAATTTTTAAAGGATAATTTCATTTATTATCATTTATTATTATAATTATTTATTTAAGGGATAGTTTCATTTATTTGTTTTTCAAAGAATGCTTTTCAATTTTGAATTATGCTTTACAATTTTGGTCTTTTACAAAAATTATTATACTGGGAATTTTATGGCATGCTATGCTTTACAAAAACTCACTTTTCTTTCCCTTTGTGAAAAATGGTAAAAATTTTGTTTACTCTGAGGGAATGTTATCTTTTGAATCCGTGCTGTACTCTGTTAAAAGTTGCTGTAAATGTTTATTGAGAAAAAATATATTAGTGATTAGCCAGTTTTGAATACTGAAATTAAATTCAAAGCCGGCTTTTAAGTGTAATTTAAAACCTTTATTGCTGGAAAGTTCTTAAAAATAATACAAATGAACTATTAGATTAGAATAGTAAACAAACTGGTATTGTCAACAAACATAACTCCTCTTTCTTGAGGAATGAGTCCATTCCTCATACTTCAACATTCCCAAAGTTGCTATGATTTATAAACACAAAGGAACATACATTTGATATTAAATTTTGTTCAAAGATGCAACATATAGGTTGATTAGAGTATTTTGTTAGATAAACCCATCATATCATGGATAGCATCAGAAATGCATGATCATTGGCACTGATTTTTTACATGTAAGAATATTACAGGAGAACATGGCTTTTGTTCCAATAGCCAGTGGATCTCTTAAATTTTTTTCTACCCACTTTCTACCTTCCAACTTCTTATCTAATCTCCTTATAAATAATACAAGTCATTAAATCATTTAAAAAACATCATACTTCTAAACATCAATTGTATTTCTGAAGATTCAATCAAAAAATTACCAAGTCATTGTAAAAAATGTGAATAAATGTAATGAAATAAAACTATAGCAAGTACACCATTAGTCCAGGATCAATATTCAGTTTTTATAACTTTTTTGTTTTTCGCCGTAATTAAAATTTCATGATTTTTTTTTTAAATTGTTAATTTTCTATTAAATTTTGTGGCAAAATTTCGTAGTTTTTAATGAGCTGTTTTTTTTTGGGCCAAAAAAAACATTTTTTTGAAAACAGTAAATGTACTCTAACGCCCCTTTAAATAATGTAATTTTGAAAAACAGCATCTCAACTTATATTCGCTTTGATGATATTTTTGAAGGTATTGTTTTATATTGATCCCTCAAACAGTATGGCTTGTTATCACTTTTACAAGCTTTAAGATTGAATTATAAGTCAAAAATTTTTTACATTTTATTGGAAACAAAATTTCCTGTTTTCTTTTTAAAAATCTGATGTTTTTTCGTTTATTGTATTTGTACCAACAAAGATAATGCTGGAATTTCAAGACTCTAGAATTAGTAGTTTAGAAGGGAAAAAAATTTTGTTTAAAAAAGGGTTTTTTGTAAAAAAAAATTGACTTTCTCATCATGCATAATTCCTCCCAAACAATAGGGATCATCTATAATCTACACCAATGATCTTCAACGTTTTTTACATGGTGACACATTTTTAACGCTAAAATTTATTCAAAGACCCTTTAGTGAGAACAAAAATAAAAAAGGAAAAAATTAAAATAAATTTGATGAATAGTAACTTTGATGAGATTGCTGTGTCATATTAATAATGAATAAATTAATTATTTAATTTAGTCCTTTATTTTCTTTTTAAAAATAATCAATTTCAAACTTTTCTCGACCCCCTTGGGGGTTTTGATTTGATCTTCGGTTGAAGACCCTTGATCTACACTATGAGGCCCATTTTTGTGTAAAATATCAACTTGATACATGAAAGATTCTGGACTGTAGCGTGGCCACAAACTTTACATACATACTCAACCACCCATCCATACACATACATAGACATCGAATGTCATCAAAAAAACTTCATAAAACGACTTCTGGGACCCCTAAACATATAATTACATCAAAATCTCGAGATTGAATTTTTCCATAATCGCTATACTTTACTTATAGTAAAGTAAACCCACCCAAACATATACAGACATCATCGAAAAAAAACTTCATAAAACGACTTTTGGGACCTCAAAACATACATATAATTACATCAAAATCTCGAGATTGAATTTTTCCATAATCGCTATACTTTACTTATAGTAAAGTAAACCCACCCAAACATATACAGACATCATCGAAAAAATCTTCATAAAACCACTTTTGGGACCTCAAAACATATAATTACATCAAAATCTCGAGATTGAATTTTTCCATAATCGCTATACTTTACTTATAGTAAAGTAAACCCACCCAAACATATACAGACATCATCGGAAAAAAACTTCATAAAACGACTTTTGCGACCTCAAAACATATAATTACATCAAAATCTCGAGATAGAATTTTTTCACAATCATTATGCTTTACAGTAAAGTACAAAATGGACTAGTATCAAAATATTTGTGTTTGCCATTATTTTTTTTTAAGAGTATAGTAAAGATAAAATTAGATTATTCTCACAAATTCAAGTTGTCTCTGTGCTCTCCTAACAGATGGCCATAAATGGCCAAACAAACTGTCTGAGTGACAAACCAGTTACAAGCTGTCCTGAGAAACCAAACCATGAGGGGATTTCTTGTAAAGAACTCCTTGGCCCCTATAGAGTACATCACCTTCTGTCCAAAAACACAAACACAGACACATATAACACTAATTTCTTGTTGCCCAATAACATACCAGAAGATTAAAAATAATTGTTTGAACTCAAAAACTTATTGGCTTTCAAGTTTTTTTTTTTTGTTGTTCTAGAGATTGGTGAAGTTTGGCTCATTTGTTATTTGGCACCCAATAATATTGAAATTATAGTAATTGTTTGAACTCCAAAAACTTATTGGCTTTCAAGTTTTTTTTTGTTGTTCTAGAGATTGGTGAAGTTTGGCTCATTTGTTATTTGGCACCCATTGCAATTATAGAGAAGCCTCATTATCAGATTAATAATAATTGTTTGAACTCAAAAACTTATTAGCTTTCAAGTTTCTTAGTTGTTCTAGAGATTGGTAAAGTTTGGCTCATTTGTTATTTGGCACCCATTGCAATTATAGAGAAGCCTCATTATCAGATTAATAGTAATTGTTTGAACTCAAAAAACTTATTGGCTTTCAAGTTTTTTTGTTGTTGTTCTAGAGATTGGTGAAGTTTAACTCATTTGTTATTTGGCACCCATTGCAATTATAGAGAAGCCTCATTATCAAAAAATATATGTAACCATATATTCCCTATAGTAAAACAGGTATTTAGACAAACAAGAGGTATCAAGAGGCAGAGATCAAAGTGATAATATTAATATTAATAATTAATATTAGTAATATTATTAATATAATATAATTAATATTAATAATTAAATTATGATTCAATGAAATTTTACTTTGATATACTGTAATACTAAAATGACACAATATCTACAATATAGCTGGTTTTTAAAATAAGTATCTCCAGTTTGAGTTAGTTCTGATATTTACCGACAGATAACAGCACTGGATGAAGAAACAAGTAAGGAGTTTGTCTTACTGTTATAATAACCAGTTGGTATTCCAGTTTATATCAGTCTGCGAGATTCCCTCAGACAGAATTATAAATTAGAAAACAAAATTGTAATATTTGTATATACAGGGTGTCCCAAAAAAATGTATACACACTTTAAAATTTATAAATTTGGAGTTTATTATAATTCGAATAAATTTCAACATGTAAAAGAATTTACAAATATCATTCTATTGTCCTGTTATCGCATGTTCTCAAACTGATGTCCGTTCTCCTCCAGACACTGCTGACAACGCGAAGCGATGGAATGGCACACATCATGGAACAATTCTCTTGGGATATTCATACATTCACGTTCAATGGTTGCCCTCAATTGAACGACTGTTGCAGGTTTCTGTGCGTAGACTTTGTCCTTTAAGTATCCCCATAAAAAGAAATCTAGTGGTGTGAGATCTGCTGAACGTGGAGGGTATTCGACAAAACCTCTTCGTCCAATCCACCGGTTTTGGGCAAGATCCTATCAAGAAAGGATCTAACATCGCGATGGTAGTGTGGCGGTGCCCCATCCTGCTGGAAATAAAATTCTTCCTGTTCAAAGTCTTCTCTAATGCTTGGCATGACAGACTGTTGCAGCAGTTCAAGTAAACAGGACCAGTCACAGTAGCGTCAAAAAAGAAAGGTCCAATTAATCCCCGTGAAGATAGGCCGCACCACACTGTAATTCCTGGTAAATTAACATGGTGGTCAACCATAACATGTGATTCTCAGGTCCCCAGTAGGTGCAATTGTGTCTGTTAATCGAACCATTTAATTTGAATGTGGCCTCATCACTCCACACAATCTTTGTAGAAAAG